>JAUPFX010000014.1:33300841-33323341 GCA_036937225.1 Sebastes paucispinis | reverse complement strand
AACTCTACAAACATCCTATATACATACATCTCTACAAACACATCAAATATATATATACAACTCTACAAATACATCAAATATATATATACAACTCTACAAACACATCATATATACATACATCTCTACAAACACATCATATATACATACAACTCTACAAACACACCATATATATATATACAACTCTACAAACACATCATATATACGTACATCTCTACAAACATCCTATATACATACATCTCTACAAACACATCATATATACATACAACTCTACAAACACATCATATATACATACATCTCTACAAACATCCTATATACATACATCTCAACAAACACATCATATATACATACAACTCTACAAACATCCTATATACATACATCTCTACAAACACATCATATATACAGACGTAGGCACAATTGTTGGTACCCTTCCGTTAAAGAAAGAAAAACCCACAATAGTCACTGAAATAACTTGAAACTGACAAAAGTAATAATAAATAAAAATTTACTGAAAATGAACTAATGAAAATCAGACATTGTTTTTGAATTGTGGTTCAGCAGAATCATTTTAAAAAACAAACTAATGAAACTGGCCTGGACAAAAATGATGGTACCCCTAGAAAAGATGTAAAATAGTTTGACCATAGGGACATATTAAACTAAGGTGTGTCCTGTAAATAGCATCACAGGTGTCTTCAAACTTGTAATCAGTCAGTCTGCCTATTTAAAGGGTGAAAAGTAGTCACTGTGCTGTTTGGTATCATGGTGTGTACCACACTGAACATGGACCACAGAAAGCTAAGGAGAGAGTTGTCTCAGGAGATCAGAAAGAACATTATAGACCTTCATGTTAAAGGTAAAGGCTATAAGACCATCTCCAAGCAGCTTGATGTTCCTGTGACTACAGCTGTACATATTATTCAGAAGTTTAAGGTCCATGGGACTGTAGCCAACCTCCCTGGACGTGGCCGCAAGAGGAAAATTGATGACATATTGAAGAGACGGATAATACAAATGGTAACCAAAGAGCCCAGAACAACTTCCAAAGAGATTAGAGGTGAACTCCAAGGTCAAGGTACATCAGTGTCAGATCGCACCATCCGTCACTGTTTGAGCCAAAGTGGACTTAATGGAAGACAACCGAGGATGACACCAAATCATAAAAAAGCGAGACTGGAATTTTCCAAAATGCATATTGACAAGCCACAAAGCTTCTGGGAGAATGTCCTTTGGACAGATGAGACAAAACTGGAGCTTTTTGGCAAGTCACATCAGCTCTATGTTCACAGACGCAAAAATGAAGCATCCAAAGAAAAGAACACTGTACCTAATGTAAAACATGGAGGAGGCTCGGTTATGTTATGGGGCTGCTTTGTTGCATCTGGCACAGGGTGTCTTGAATCTGTGCAGGGTGCAATGAAATCTCAAGACTATCAAGGCATTCTGGAGCGAAATGTGCTGCCCAGTGTCAGAAAGCTTGGTCTCAGTCGCAGGTCATGGGTCCTCAAACAGGATAATGACCCAAAACACAGCTAAAAACACCCAAGAATGGCTAAGAACAAAACATTGGACTATTCTGAAGTGGCCTTCTATGAGCCCGGATCTAAATCCTATTGAACATCTGTGGAAGGAGCTGAAACATGCAGTCTGGAGAAGGCACCCTTCAAACCTGAGACAGCTGGAGCAGTTTGCTCACGAGGAGTGGGCCAACATACCTGTCGACAGGTGCAGAAGTCTCATTGAGAGTTACAGAAATCACTTGATTGCAGTGATTGCCTCAAAAGGTTGTGCAACAAAATATTAAGTTAAGGGTACCATCATTTTTGTCTAGGCCAGTTTCATTAGTTTGTTTTTTTAAATGATTCTGCTGAACCATAATTCAAAAGCAATATCTGAATTTCATTAGTTAATTTTCAGTGAATTTTTATTTATTATTACTTTTGTCAGTTTCAAGTTATTTCAGTGACCATTGTTGGTTTTTCTTTCTTTAACGGAAGGGTACCAACAATTTTGCCTACGTCTGTACATACATCTCTACAAACACATCATATATATATATACATCTCTACAAACATCCTATATACATACATCTCTACAAACACATCATATATATATACAACTCTACAAACATATCATATATACATACATCTCAACAAACACATCATATATACATACAACTCTACAAACATCCTATATACATACATCTCTACAAACACATCATATATACATACATCTCTACAAACACATCATATATATATATACAACTCTACAAACACATCATATATATATATATACAACTCTACAAACACATCATATATACGTACATCTCTACAAACATCCTATATACATACATCTCTACAAACACATCATATATACATACAACTCTACAAACACATCATATATACATACATCTCTACAAACATCCTATATACATACATCTCTACAAACACATCATATATACATACAACTCTACAAACATCCTATATACATACATCTCTACAAACACATCATATATACATACATCTCTACAAACACATCATATATATATATATACATCTCTACAAACATCCTATATACATACATCTCTACAAACACATCATATATATATACAACTCTACAAACATATCATATATACATACATCTCAACAAACACATCATATATACATACAACTCTACAAACATCCTATATACATACATCTCTACAAACACATCATATATACATACATCTCTACAAACACATCATATATATATATACAACTCTACAAACACATCCTATATACATACATCTCTACAAACAATTATATATACATACATCTCTACAAACACATCCTATATACATACATCTCTACAAACACATCATATATACATACATCTCTACAAAAACATCCTATATACATACAACTCTACAAACACATCATATATACATACATCTCTACAAATACAACATAACAGAAGTTTATTAGAATAAAGGTTTAGTTTCTTTCTGCCTTCGCTGACACACCAACAAATCTATATAAAGGTGAAATGTCGTCTGGTTTTAGTCTAACGTCGGTTTTAAACTGAAGGTGAAACGTCGTCTGGTTTTAGTCTAAAGTTGTTTTTAAACTGAATGTCAAACGTCGTCTGGTTTTAGTCTAAAGTTGTTTTTAAACTGAAGGTTAAACATCGTCTGGTTTTAGTCTAAAGTTGTTTTTAAACTGAAGGTGAAACGTCGTCTGGTTTTAGTCTAAAGTTGTTTTTAAACTGAAGGTTAAACGTCGTCTGGTTTTAGTCTAAAGTCGGTTTTAAATTGAAGGTGAAACGTCGTCTAGTTTTAGTCTAAAGTTGTTTTTAAACTGAAGGTGCAACGTCGTCTGGTTTTAGTCTAAAGTTGGTTTTAAACTGAAGGTGAAACGTCATCTGGTTTTAGTCTAAAGTTGGTTTTAAACTGAAGGTGAAACGTCGTCTGGTTTTAGTCTAACGTCGGTTTTAAACTGACGGTGAAACGTCGTCTGGTTTTGTCTAAAGTCTGTTTTAAACTGAAGGTGAAACGTCGTCTGGTTTTAGTCTAAAGTTGGTTTTAAACTGAAGGTGAAATGTCGTCTGGCTTTAGTCTAAAGTTGGTTTTAAACTGAAGGTGAAACGTCGTCTAGTTTTAGTCTAACGTCGGTTTTAAACTGAAGGTGAAACGTCGTCTGGTTTTAGTCTAAAGTTGGTTTTAAACTGAAGGTGAAACGTCGTCTGGTTTTAGTCTAAAGTTGGTTTTAAACTGAAGGTGAAACGTCGTCTGGTTTTAGTCTAACGTCGGTTTTAAACTGACGGTGAAACGTCGTCTGGTTTTAGTCTAAAGTCTGTTTTAAACTGAAGGTGAAACGTCATCTGGTTTTTGTCTAAAGTCTGTTTTAAACTGAAGGTGAAACGTCGTCTGGTTTTAGTCTAAAGTTGGTTTTAAACTGAAGGTGAAATGTCGTCTGGCTTTAGTCTAAAGTTGGTTTTAAACTGAAGGTGAAACGTCGTCTAGTTTTAGTCTAACGTCGGTTTTAAACTGAAGGTGAAACGTCGTCTGGTTTTAGTCTAAAGTTGGTTTTAAACTGAAGGTTAAACATCGTCTGGTTTTAGTCTAACATCGGTTTTAAACTGAAGGTGAAACGTCGTCTAGTTTTAGTCTAACGTCGGTTTTAAACTGAAGGTGAAACGTCGTCTGGTTTTAGTCTAAAGTTGGTTTTAAACTGAAGGTGAAACGTCGTCTGGTTTTAGTCTAAAGTCGGTTTTAAACTGAAGGTGAAACGTCGTCTGGTTTTAGTCTAAAGTCGGTTTTAAACTGAAGGTGAAACGTTGTCTGGTTTTAGTCTAACATCGGTTTTAAACTGAAGGTGAAACGTCGTCTGGTTTTAGTCTAACGTCGGGGTTTCTTCAGTTAACTGAGTCGGACGTTTTATTTCCGTTTCCTCTCTCTGCTCTTTGTTCTGTCCAGGAAACATAATTTATTTAATGTACATTCCTATTTATCTAATAATAATATAATATGATATAAAACTGATTACAGTAACAGAGCTGCATCTCTCCGAGCGCTCTTCATCAGACCTCCTCCTCCTCCTCCTCCTCCTCCTCCTCGGAGCTCTTCTTCTTCTTCTGACTTCCTGTCATGAAGCAGCTGTGACTGAACTGAAGCTGATTGATGAAGTCACGCTGGTTTCAGTGATCACATGATCACATGATGACGAGACACAAATAACTCCATATTATCATTTATAATCCATCTTCATGATGTCCCCCGCTGCTGACAGCCGGGTTTACTTCATTAATCAGAGCTTCAGGCACATTAAAACCTGTTGAATCAGTGAAATCAGTGAAATCAGTGAAATCAGTGAAATCAGTGAAATCAGTGAAATCAGCGACTCACTTCTGGGTCAACATGAATTCATGTTCAGCTCTGATGAAATCTGATTTTGACCAAATAGAAACTGTGTTGACTTTGTGAGCTTCACAAAATACAAATAAAATAAATAAACTGGACAGAAGCGTTGAGTGGACGGACGGACGGCTGGACGGATGGACGGATGGACGGATGGACGGATGGACGGATGGACGGACGGACAGACGGATGGCTGTACACTTTAAAACAGTTTTTATACAAAGAGACAAATTCAACATGATAATAAACTGGAAAAAGAAAGTTGTTAAACTTGTGTTTGGTGGATTATTTCTCTGTTGTATCAATGCTAATGGTTATTGTATTCTACATGGTTGGAAAGCCTGTTTATTGACCTTCACAATGATGTCACACTTGTAAGGATCATGTATTTGTGGGATGAGCAGCACAGCTGATTATGTGGGGAGCGCCCAAGAAAAATGTTCCAAAATGCTCTGTCAATGGTAAACAGTGTTAATAATAATAATGATAATAAAAATAATAATAATAATAATAATAATGATATTAATAATAATATGAATAATAATAATAATGATGATATTAATAATAATAATAATGATAATAATAATAATAATGATATTATTAATAATAATAATGATATTAATAATAATAATAATACAAATAATAATAATATAAATAATAATAATAATAATAATGATATTAATAATAATGATAATAATAATAATAATAATAATAATAAAAATAATGATAATAATAATAATAATAGAAATAATAATAATAATAATGATATTAATAATAATAATAATAATAATGATAATAATAATAATAATAATAATGATAATAATAATGATATTAATAATAATAATAATACAAATAATAATAATATAAATAATAATAATAATAATAATAATAATGATATTAATAATAATGATAATAATAATAATAATAATAAAAATAAAAATAATAATAATAATAATAATATAAATAATAATAATAATAATAATAATGATAATAATAATGATATTATTAATAATAATAATAATAATAATGATAATAATAATAATAATAATAATATTAATAATAATAATAATAATAATAATGATAATAATGATATTATTATTAATAATAATAATAATAATAATGATAATAATAATAATAATAATGATAACATTTTATTAACAAAGTAAATTAATATTTTTTCATCTTTAGATGTGACCTCCGTCCATCCAGCTGTGTTTGTGGACAGGTAAAAGGACAGACAGTGTGTTGATTCCAACATCAGACTGATAGAGAGTGAAGTGTAAAAGAGCCGACACATGTTGACACATCTGTCCTGATAATCCTCTGTTTCCATCTGGTAATCCTCCTGGTGGGGGGGGGGATTAGATTATAATCTGGAGTCAAACTATAAAAAGATCAGCTGTTTGTTGAGAGTTCACATTCTTTGTTCTGATTGGTCCAGGAGGAGACCGGTGACATCACAATGACCATACGCTACGTTAATAAACCACTCAGTGTGTATATACAGTATATACAGTATATACTGTATATACAGTATATATATATATACTGTACATATATATACTGTGTACATATATATGTACAGTATACATACAGTATATATATATATACAGTATATATATGTATACTGTATATATATATATATATATGTACCAGGAGGAGGCTGTGAGGTGGAGGAGGAGATGGACGGAGTCAGAAAGAGGTGGAAACAGAGAAAAGGAGGAAATGGAATAATAAAACAGGTCGTGGACAGACAGCGAGACGCCGGCCCCCTGCTCCCATAATGCATCAGGGCACAGAGAGAATAGAGCAGGTAGAGTTTGTGTGTTGAATCAGAAACGTGTCGAGGAAATGAGACAGAACACGAGATGCATTCTGCTGCCGTCACACTTTAATGGTCCTGAAGAGGAAACATGCTGTTATATATATATATATATAGACTGTTGAGAGTGGACGGAGTTTGGACCAATCAGAGACAACAAGATGTCTTCTCCTTAAATAACCTCCAGAGGATCACCAACCGTTAACATCCATCCTGTTATCTTTTGATTCAGCTTCACTTCAGACCTGAATTATTCAACTTTCAGTGAAACACAAAGAAACAGAGTTTATACATATAACAGACCGTCGCTACGTATAACAGACCGTTGTTACGTATAACAGACCGTCGCTATGTATAACAGGCCGTCGCTACGTATAACAGACCGTCGCTACGTATAACAGACCGTCGCTAAGTATAACAGACCGTCGTTACGTATAACAGACCGTCGCTACGTATAACAGACGTTATATGTCTGTAACTCTGGGAGGTCTTCTTCTTCTTCTCCTCCTCCTCCTTCTTCTTCTTCTGTGGTAGTAAAGCAGTAGTGTTATGATCCATGCAGCAGCTCTGATCTGATTGTCTGGGGGATCTGGAGCTCAGCAGCAGCTCGTGTCTGTGATTGAATCAATGCTAACGAGAGCTTATTGAATTGATATGATCGGCTCCACGGTGGCGTTCCTCCTCTGCGGTCGCTGACGGGAGTTTCCACTCAAAGTGTCCTGTGAGGATCAGGTGGAACATCGGGACAACTTCCTGTCACATCTCATCCTGTTATAGACAGGTAAATGATGATTCATATTCAGAAGTTCATTTTAGTTTTTACATAATCACATCAAAGTTCACTGAAGCAAAGACGTGTTTTCAGTTTGAATCTTAGGATTCTGTTTCCTGCTTTGTTTCTTCTTCTTTGTTCCTACCTGACCTACCCACCTACCTGACCTACCCACCTACCTGATCTACCCACCTACCCACCTACCCACCTACTCACCTACCTGATCTACCCACCTACCCACCTACCCACCTACCTGATCTACCCACCTACCCACCTACCCACCTACCCACCTACCTGATCTACCCACCTACCCACCTACCGACCAGCACCAGATCCAAACTGTAGTCCTGGTCCATGTTGACCTGAAGTCTGGTCTAAAGGCATCAAGGGACTTGAAACTCCAGGTTATGGTCGTAGAATGAAGGTGTAGCTCCTGGTTGTGGTCGTATAGAGAAGGTTGGGATCGTATGAAGAAGGTGTTGGTGTTGGTAGATAGGAATGTGCTCAGTGTGTTTGTGGACGTATATAAAAGGTTGTCGTTGTATAAAGAAGGTTGTGGTCGTATAATGAAGGTGTTGGTTGATAGGAATGTGTTTGTGACTCTGTGTTTGTGGTCCTACAATGAAGGTATAGATCTAGATTATGATCGTATAATGAAGGTGTCGGTGTCGGTTGATAGGTAAGTGAATGTGACTCTGTGTTTGTGGTCCTACAATGAAGGTATAGATCTAGATTATGGTCGTATAATGAAGGTATAGATCTAGATTGTGGTCGAATATAGAAGGTGTTGGTGTATAGGAACGTGAATGTGACTCAGTGTGTTTGTGGTCGTATAATGAAGGTACAGATCTAGATTGTGGTCGTATATAGAAGGTGTTGGTGTATAGGAACGTGAATGTGACTCAGTGTGTTTGTGGACGCCACGGCTCAGATTCCTTTGAGGTCAAGCATTAACCTCGTCACCATGAAGAGCCGTCCTCTGTTCTATTCAGTATTTATCACTTCATTCATTCTCCGTGACCGGCGGCGCTCCAGAATTAGCAGCGCTATGCGTGTCTGTCATGTTCAGTCACTAAAGACCAGACGCCATCTGAACAACCCATCCCCGAGGCCGGGCTCAGTCCCGGTCCCGGACCGGACAAAAGAAACGTCTGTTGGCGGTGTCACCCCGTTCACATGTGGCCGGCGGCGCTCTCAGTAGTACTCCTCGCCATTAGCATATCTGCTCGGATTTCAGAGGATTTTGTGAATCTGTTAGCAAAGTGTGCAGCAGGACCGATGTGAGGTAATAAAGCCTCCACTGTACCAGCAACAATGTGGAGCCGCGGCCGGGAATCCAGAACCAGACCTCAGCCACAAAACACTCGTTTTAAGAGACGGGAGGTCCCGTCATATTTATAGACTCCAGTCTGAACTCCACACGCTTAAAACATGAGAGTCATGTGACCTCCTGTCAGATAACACGTCAACTCCACACGCTTAATACATGAGAGTCATGTGACCTCCTGTCAGATAACATGTCAACTCCACACGCTTATTCACCCTCTGTCTGAAACGCTCCGTTTTAGTGCATTTCAACAGAATTGCAACGGAATTGAAACGGAATGGTATATCTGTGACATCACAAATGGACAGAAATCCTGAGGGCTGGTTTGAAACACTCGGGTTGTGAATACGAACTGTGTGTGTTTCTCTGTATATTGAGAGTTTTGATAATTTTACAGGATTTATATAAAGAACTTTATAATATAAAAGACATTATGGGACCTTTAACCGTCTACGTCCTCTGACACATGAAGACATTAACCTTCATCCTTCTGTGGTCCGTCTCCCTGTGATGTCCTGATGTGTAATCTGCAGATAGATTCCTCTGTCATATGATCATCTGAGTGATCCTGTGACCGCTCCGCCGTGTCCTCGCTGCGATTCGCCGCCACCATCACACGTCACGCTAATTAGTGGTTTTTGTGAAATGCACGAAGTCCCAGAGGGGAAAGATCCGACACAAAGACCTGTTGTTTCTTCTTCTGCTGTTGTTCATGTTGTGGCTGCAGACGTCTCCTCACTCTGAAGACTTATAGATGGATGCAGGCGTATATTTCATATATATGTTTATCTGTATGAGGACGTAAAGGATGGAGCAGAAAGCAGCGTCGCCACGCGCCTCACAATTTATAGCCTGAGCTCATTTACAATGCAGAGCCCTAGATGGGCCTTTAATATACATACATATCTATATACACATCTACATATATATATCTATATATATAATATATAGATATATATATATAGACAGAAACACAAGCTGTGGTGTGACAGCGAGTCTCTGAGAGTCCCTCTATAATAAATAATAAATGATGGTTGCCTTTAATCAGATGTAGTCCTATAAAATGCTAACGGAACTAGCGGCTAACGAGGTTAATAACGCTAAAGGTCAGCGGTTGTGTAATGGCTCCGTGACGTCTCCGTGACGGCTCCGTGACGTCTCCGTGACGTCTCCGTGACGGTTCCGTGACGTCTCCGTGACGGCTCCGTGACGTCAACCTGGAAATATTCTCTCTTATAAAATACATCACTAAATTAAAACAGAACTTCTGCCTCCAGCTGGTCCGACTGACGAGCTTCAAACCTTCAACGGCACGTTGACCCTGACCCAGGGGACCAGGACACGGTTAGCCTAGCTTAGCACAATGTTAGCCTAGCTTAGCACAACGACTTGGTCAGGTCTCTCAGGTCCCTCAGGTCTCTTAGGTCTCTCAGGTCTCTCAGGTCTCTCAGGTCTCTCAGGTCTCTCTGGTCTCTCAGGTCTCTTAGGTCTCTCAGGTCTCTCAGGTCTCTCAGGTCTCTCTGGTCTCTCAGGTCTCTCTGGTCTCTCTGGTCTCTCAGGTCTCTCTGGTCTCTCTGTTCACATGTCTCTCTGGTCTCTCAGGTCTCTCAGGTCTCTCTGTTCTCAGGTCTCTCAGGTCTCTCAGGTCTCTCAGGTCTCTCAGGTCTCTCTAGTCTCAGGTCTCTCAGGTCTCTCAGATCTCTCTGTTCTCAGGTCTCTCAGGTCTCTCTGGTCTCTCTGGTCTCTCTGGTCTGAGGTCTCTCAGGTCTCTCTGGTCTCAGGTCTCTCAGGTCTCTCAGGTCTCTCTGGTCTCTCAGGTCTCTCAGGTCTCTCTGGTCTCTCTGGTCTCTCAGGTCTCTCAGGTCTCTGGTCTCTCAGGTCCATCAGGTCTCTCTGTTCTCAGGTCTCTCAGGTCTCTCTGGTCTCTCTGGTCTCTCTGGTCTCTCAGGTCTCTCTGGTCCCTCTGTTCACAGGTCTCTCAGGTCCCTCTGGTCTCTCTGGTCTCAGGTCTCTCAGGTCTCTCTGGTCTCAGGTCTCTCAGGTCTCTCAGGTCTCTTTCGTCTCTCAGGTCTCTCAGGTCTCTCAGGTCTCTTTGGTCTCTCAGGTCTCTCAGGTCTCTCAGGTCTCTCTGGTCTCTCAGGTCTCTCAGGTCTCTCAGGTCCCTCAGGTCTCTTAGGTCTCTCAGGTCTCTCAGGTCTCTCAGGTCTCTCAGGTCTCTCTGGTCTCTCAGGTCTCTTAGGTCTCTCAGGTCTCTCAGGTCTCTCAGGTCTCTCTGGTCTCTCAGGTCTCTCTGGTCTCTCTGGTCTCTCAGGTCTCTCTGGTCTCTCTGTTCACATGTCTCTCTGGTCTCTCAGGTCTCTCAGGTCTCTCTGTTCTCAGGTCTCTCAGGTCTCTCAGGTCTCTCAGGTCTCTCAGGTCTCTCTAGTCTCAGGTCTCTCAGGTCTCTCAGATCTCTCTGTTCTCAGGTCTCTCAGGTCTCTCTGGTCTCTCTGGTCTCTCTGGTCTGAGGTCTCTCAGGTCTCTCTGGTCTCAGGTCTCTCAGGTCTCTCAGGTCTCTCTGGTCTCTCAGGTCTCTCAGGTCTCTCTGGTCTCTCTGGTCTCTCAGGTCTCTCAGGTCTCTGGTCTCTCAGGTCCATCAGGTCTCTCTGTTCTCAGGTCTCTCAGGTCTCTCTGGTCTCTCTGGTCTCTCTGGTCTCTCAGGTCTCTCTGGTCCCTCTGTTCACAGGTCTCTCAGGTCCCTCTGGTCTCTCTGGTCTCAGGTCTCTCAGGTCTCTCTGGTCTCAGGTCTCTCAGGTCTCTCAGGTCTCTTTCGTCTCTCAGGTCTCTCAGGTCTCTCAGGTCTCTTTGGTCTCTCAGGTCTCTCAGGTCTCTCAGGTCTCTCTGGTCTCTCTGGTCTCTCAGGTCTCTCTGGTCTCTCTGGTCTCTCTGTTCACAGGTCTCTCTGTTCTCAGGTCTCTCAGGTCTCTTAGATCTCTCAGGTCTCTCTGGTCTCTCAGGTCCATCAGGTCTCTCTGTTCTCAGGTCTCTCAGGTCTCTCTGGTCTCTCAGGTCTCTCTGGTCTCTCAGGTCTCTCAGGTCTCTCTGGTCTCTCTGGTCTCTCTGGTCTCTCAGGTCTCTCTGGTCCCTCTGTTCACAGGTCTCTCAGGTCCCTCTGGTCTCGCTGGTCTCAGGTCTCTCAGGTCTCTCTGGTCTCAGGTCTCTCAGGTCTCTCAGGTCTCTCAGGTCTCTCAGGTCTCTCTGGTCTCTCTGGTCTCTCTGGTCTCTCTGGTCTCTCTGTTCACAGGTCTCTCTGTTCTCAGGTCTCTCAGGTCTCTTAGATCTCTCAGGTCTCTCTGGTCTCTCAGGTCCATCAGGTCTCTCTGTTCTCAGGTTTCTCAGGTCTCTCAGGTCTCTCAGATCTCTCTGTTCTCAGGTCTCTCTGGTCTCTCAGGTCTCTCTGGTCTCTCAGGTCTCTCTGGTCTCTCTGGTCTCTCAGGTCTCTCTGGTCTCTCTGTTCACATGTCTCTCTGGTCTCTCAGGTCTCTCAGGTCTCTCTGTTCTCAGGTCTCTCAGGTCTCTCAGGTCTCTCAGGTCTCTCAGGTCTCTCTAGTCTCAGGTCTCTCAGGTCTCTCAGATCTCTCTGTTCTCAGGTCTCTCAGGTCTCTCTGGTCTCTCTGGTCTCTCTGGTCTGAGGTCTCTCAGGTCTCTCTGGTCTCAGGTCTCTCAGGTCTCTCAGGTCTCTCTGGTCTCTCAGGTCTCTCAGGTCTCTCTGGTCTCTCTGGTCTCTCAGGTCTCTCAGGTCTCTGGTCTCTCAGGTCCATCAGGTCTCTCTGTTCTCAGGTCTCTCAGGTCTCTCTGGTCTCTCTGGTCTCTCTGGTCTCTCAGGTCTCTCTGGTCCCTCTGTTCACAGGTCTCTCAGGTCCCTCTGGTCTCTCTGGTCTCAGGTCTCTCAGGTCTCTCTGGTCTCAGGTCTCTCAGGTCTCTCAGGTCTCTTTCGTCTCTCAGGTCTCTCAGGTCTCTCAGGTCTCTTTGGTCTCTCAGGTCTCTCAGGTCTCTCAGGTCTCTCTGGTCTCTCAGGTCTCTCAGGTCTCTCAGGTCCCTCAGGTCTCTTAGGTCTCTCAGGTCTCTCAGGTCTCTCAGGTCTCTCAGGTCTCTCTGGTCTCTCAGGTCTCTTAGGTCTCTCAGGTCTCTCAGGTCTCTCAGGTCTCTCTGGTCTCTCAGGTCTCTCTGGTCTCTCTGGTCTCTCAGGTCTCTCTGGTCTCTCTGTTCACATGTCTCTCTGGTCTCTCAGGTCTCTCAGGTCTCTCTGTTCTCAGGTCTCTCAGGTCTCTCAGGTCTCTCAGGTCTCTCAGGTCTCTCTAGTCTCAGGTCTCTCAGGTCTCTCAGATCTCTCTGTTCTCAGGTCTCTCAGGTCTCTCTGGTCTCTCTGGTCTCTCTGGTCTGAGGTCTCTCAGGTCTCTCTGGTCTCAGGTCTCTCAGGTCTCTCAGGTCTCTCTGGTCTCTCAGGTCTCTCAGGTCTCTCTGGTCTCTCTGGTCTCTCAGGTCTCTCAGGTCTCTGGTCTCTCAGGTCCATCAGGTCTCTCTGTTCTCAGGTCTCTCAGGTCTCTCTGGTCTCTCTGGTCTCTCTGGTCTCTCAGGTCTCTCTGGTCCCTCTGTTCACAGGTCTCTCAGGTCCCTCTGGTCTCTCTGGTCTCAGGTCTCTCAGGTCTCTCTGGTCTCAGGTCTCTCAGGTCTCTCAGGTCTCTTTCGTCTCTCAGGTCTCTCAGGTCTCTCAGGTCTCTTTGGTCTCTCAGGTCTCTCAGGTCTCTCAGGTCTCTCTGGTCTCTCTGGTCTCTCAGGTCTCTCTGGTCTCTCTGGTCTCTCTGTTCACAGGTCTCTCTGTTCTCAGGTCTCTCAGGTCTCTTAGATCTCTCAGGTCTCTCTGGTCTCTCAGGTCCATCAGGTCTCTCTGTTCTCAGGTCTCTCAGGTCTCTCTGGTCTCTCAGGTCTCTCTGGTCTCTCAGGTCTCTCAGGTCTCTCTGGTCTCTCTGGTCTCTCTGGTCTCTCAGGTCTCTCTGGTCCCTCTGTTCACAGGTCTCTCAGGTCCCTCTGGTCTCGCTGGTCTCAGGTCTCTCAGGTCTCTCTGGTCTCAGGTCTCTCAGGTCTCTCAGGTCTCTCAGGTCTCTCAGGTCTCTCTGGTCTCTCTGGTCTCTCTGGTCTCTCTGGTCTCTCTGTTCACAGGTCTCTCTGTTCTCAGGTCTCTCAGGTCTCTTAGATCTCTCAGGTCTCTCTGGTCTCTCAGGTCCATCAGGTCTCTCTGTTCTCAGGTTTCTCAGGTCTCTCAGGTCTCTCAGATCTCTCTGTTCTCAGGTCTCTCTGGTCTCTCAGGTCTCTCTGGTCTCTCAGGTCTCTCTGGTCTCTCTGGTCTCTCTGGTCTCTCAGGTCTCTCTGGTCTCTCTGGTCTCTCTGGTCTGTCAGGTCTCTCAGGTCTCTCTGTTCTCAGGTCTCTCAGGTCTCTCAGGTCTCTCAGGTCTCTCTAGTCTCAGGTCTCTCAGGTCTCTCAGGTCTCTCAGGTCTCTCAGATCTCTCTGTTCTCAGGTCTCTCGAGTCTCTCTGGTCCCTCTGTTCACAGGTCTCTCAGGTCCCTCTGGTCTCTCTGGTCTCAGGTCTCTCAGGTCTCTCTGGTCTCAGGTCTCTCAGGTCTCTCAGGTCTCTTTGGTCTCTCAGGTCTCTCAGGTCTCTCAGGTCTCTTTGGTCTCTCAGGTCTCTCTGGTCTCTCAGGTCTCTCAGGTCTCTCTGGTCTCTCTGGTCTCTCAGGTCTCTCTGGTCTCTCTGGTCTCTCAGGTCCATCAGGTCTCTCTGTTCTCAGGTCTCTCAGGTCTCTCAGGTCTCTCTGGTCTCTCTGGTCTCTCTGGTCTCTCAGGTCTCTCTGGTCTCTCAGATCTCTCTGTTCTCAGGTCTCTCAGGTCTCTCAGGTCTCTCTGGTCTCAGGTCTCTCAGGTCTCTCTGGTCTCTCAGGTCCATCAGGTCTCTCTGTTCTCTGGTCTCTCAGGTCTCTCTGGTCCCTCTGTTCACAGGTCTCTCAGGTCCCTCTGGTCTCTCTGGTCTCAGGTCTCTCAGGTCTCTCAGGTCTCTTTGGTCTCTCAGGTCTCTCAGGTCTCTCAGGTCTCTCAGGTCTCTCTGGTCTCTCAGGTCTCTCAGGTCTCTCAGGTCTCTCTGGTCTCTCTGGTCTCTCAGGTCTCTCTGGTCTCTCTGGTCTCTCTGTTCACAGGTCTCTCTGTTCTCAGGTCTCTCAGGTCTCTTAGATCTCTCAGGTCTCTCTGGTCTCTCAGGTCCATCAGGTCTCTCTGTTCTCAGGTTTCTCAGGTCTCTCAGGTCTCTCTGTTCTCAGGTCTCTCTGGTCTCTCAGGTCCATCAGGTCTCTCTGTTCTCAGGTCTCTCAGGTCTCTCAGGTCTCTCTGGTCTCTCTGGTCTCTCAGGTCTCTCTGGTCTCTCAGGTCTCTCTGGTCTCTCTGGTCCCTCTGGTCTCTCAGGTCTCTCTGGTCCCTCTGTTCACAGGTCTCTCAGGTCCCTCTGGTCTCTCTGGTCTCAGGTCTCTCAGGTCTCTCTGGTCTCAGGTCTCTCTGGTCTCTCAGGTCTCTCAGGTCTCTCAGGTCTCTCTGGTCTCTCAGGTCTCTCAGGTCTCTCAGGTCTCCTTCATGGTCTCTCTGGTCTCTCTGTTCACAGGTCTCTCTGTTCTCAGGTCTCTCAGGTCTCTTAGATCTCTCAGGTCTCTCTGGTCTCTCAGGTCCATCAGGTCTCTCTGTTCTCAGGTTTCTCAGGTCTCTCAGTCCTCTCAGGTCTCTCTGTTCTCAGGTCTCTCTGGTCTCCCAGGTCCATCAGGTCTCTCTGTTCTCAGGTCTCTCAGGTCTCTCTGGTCTCTCTGGTCTCTCAGGTCTCTCTGGTCTCTCTGTTCACAGGTCTCTCAGGTCTCTCAGGTCTCTCTGGTCTCAGGTCTCTCAGGTCTCTCAGGTCTCTCTGGTCTCTCAGGTCTCTCAGGTGTCTCAGGTCTCTCTGGTCTCTCAGGTCTCTCAGGTCTCTCAGGTCTCTCTAGTCTCTCTGGTCTCTCAGGTCTCTCTGGTCTCTCTAGTCTCTCTGTTCACAGGTCTCTCTGTTCTCAGGTCTCTCAGGTCTCTTAGATCTCTCAGGTCTCTTTGGTCTCTCAGGTCCATCAGGTTTCTCTGTTCTCAGGTTTCTCAGGTCTCTCAGGTCTCTCAGGTCTCTCTGTTCTCAGGTCTCTCTGGTCTCTCAGGTCCATCAGGTCTCTCTGTTCTCAGGTCTCTCAGGTCTCTCAGGTCTCTCTGGTCTCTCTGGTCTCTCAGGTCTCTCTGGTCTCTCTGTTCACAGGTCTCTCAGGTCCCTCTGGTCTCTCTGGTCTCTCAGGTCTCTCTGGTCCCTCTGTTCACAGGTCTCTCAGGTCCCTCAGGTCCCTCTGGTCTCTCTGGTCTCAGGTCTCTCAGGCCTCTCTGGTCTCAGGTCTCTCAGGTCTCTCAGGTCTCTCAGGTCTCTCTGGTCTCTCAGGTCTCTCAGGTCTCTCTGGTCTCTCTGGTCTCTCAGGTCTCTCTGGTCTCTCTGGTCTCTCTGTTCACAGATCTCTCTGTTCTCAGGTCTCTCAGGTCTCTTAGATCTCTCAGGTCTCTCTGGTCTCTCAGGTCCATCAGGTCTCTCTGTTCTCAGGTTTCTCAGGTCTCTCAGGTCTCTCAGGTCTCTCTGTTCTCAGGTCTCTCTGGTCTCTCAGGTCCATCAGGTCTCTCTGTTCTCAGGTCTCTCAGGTCTCTCAGGTCTCTCTGGTCTCTCTGGTCTCTCAGGTCTCTCTGGTCTCTCTGTTCACAGGTCTCTCAGGTCTCTCAGGTCTCTCTGGTCTCAGGTCTCTCAGGTCTCTCTGGTCTCTCAGGTCTCTCAGGTCTCTCAGGTCTCTCTGGTCTCAGGTCTCTCTGGTCTCTCAGGTCTCTCAGGTCTCTCTGGTCTCAGGTCTCTCAGGTCTCTCAGGTCTCAGGTCTCTCAGGTCTCTCTGGTCTCAGGTCTCTCAGGTCTCTCAGGTCTCAGGTCTCTCAGGTCTCTCAGGTCTCTCTGGTCTCTCTGGTCTCAGGTCTCTCAGGTCCCTCTGGTCTCTCTGGTCTCTCTGGTCTCAGGTCTCTCAGGTCTCTCTGGTCTCTCAGGTCTCTCTGGTATCTCTGGTCTCAGGTCTCTCAGGTCTCTCTGTTCTCAGGTCTCTCTGGTCTCTCAGGTCCATCAGGTCTCTCTGTTCTCAGGTCTCTCAGGTCTCTCAGGTCTCTCTGGTCTCTCTGGTCTCTCAGGTCTCTCTGGTCTCTCTGTTCACAGGTCTCTCAGGTCTCTCAGGTCTCTCTGGTCTCAGGTCTCTCAGGTCTCTCAGGTCTCTCTGGTCTCTCAGGTCTCTCAGGTGTCTCAGGTCTCTCTGGTCTCTCAGGTCTCTCAGGTCTCTCAGGTTTCTCTGGTCTCTCTGGTCTCTCAGGTCTCTCTGGTCTCTCTAGTCTCTCTGTTCACAGGTCTCTCTGTTCTCAGGTCTCTCAGGTCTCTTAGATCTCTCAGGTCTCTCTGGTCTCTCAGGTCCATCAGGTCTCTCTGTTCTCAGGTTTCTCAGGTCTCTCAGGTCTCTCAGGTCTCTCAGGTCTCAGGTCTCTCTGGTCTCTCAGGTCCATCAGGTCTCTCTGTTCTCAGGTCTCTCAGGTCTCTCAGGTCTCTCTGGTCTCTCTGGTCTCTCAGGTCTCTCTGGTCTCTCTGTTCACAGGTCTCTCAGGTCCCTCTGGTCTCTCTGGTCTCTCAGGTCTCTCTGGTCCCTCTGTTCACAGGTCTCTCAGGTCCCTCTGGTCTCTCTGGTCTCAGGTCTCTCAGGTCTCTCTGGTCTCAGGTCTCTCAGGTCTCTCAGGTCTCTCTGGTCTCTCTGGTCTCTCAGGTCTCTCTGGTCTCTCTGGTCTCTCTGTTCACAGATCTCTCTGTTCTCAGGTCTCAGGTCTCTTAGATCTCTCAGGTCTCTCTGGTCTCTCAGGTCCATCAGGTCTCTCTGTTCTCAGGTCTCTCAGGTCTCTCAGGTCTCTCTGGTCTCTCTGGTCTCTCAGGTCTCTCTGGTCTCTCTGTTCACAGGTCTCTCAGGTCTCTCAGGTCTCTCTGGTCTCAGGTCTCTCAGGTCTCTCTGGTCTCTCAGGTCTCTCAGGTCTCTCAGGTCTCTCTGGTCTCAGGTCTCTCTGGTCTCTCAGGTCTCTCAGGTCTCTCTGGTCTCAGGTCTCTCAGGTCTCTCAGGTCTCAGGTCTCTCAGGTCTCTCAGGTCTCTCTGGTCTCTCTGGTCTCAGGTCTCTCAGGTCCCTGTGGTCTCTCTGGTCTCTCTGGTCTCAGGTCTCTCAGGTCTCTCTGGTCTCTCAGGTCTCTCTGGTCTCTCTGGTGTCTCTGGTCTCAGGTCTCTCAGGTCTCTCTGGTCTCTCTGGTCTCAGGTCTCTCAGGTCTCTCTGGTCTCTCTGGTCTCTCTGGTCTCAGGTCTCTCAGGTCCCTCTGGTATCTCTGGTCTCAGGTCTCTCTGGTCTCTCTGGTCTCTGGTCTCAGGTCTCTCAGTCTCTCAGGTCTCTCTGGTCTCTCAGGTCTCTCTGGTCTCTCTGGTGTCTCTGGTCTCAGGTCTCTCAGGTCTCTCTGGTCTCTCTGGTCTCAGGTCTCTCAGGTCTCAACAGGACTTCCTGGTGAAGTAAAGATGAAAGTGTTGTTTACCATCAGTCTGTGTATGAATGGTTGTAGAAATGCCCGGGTCCTACAGTGCCCCCCCCCCCCACTGGTCTGGTCCTACGGTGCCCCCCCCCTGGTCTGGTCCTACAGTTCCCCCCCCCCCCCCCCAGCTGGTTAATGATCGTCTAGTCCAGTGGCAGCCCGAGGCCTGAGGCCGATCACTGACTGGAACAAAGTGAAGAGCCAGTGGTTGGGGGTGGGGAGGGGGGGGGGGGCTCTCTGGACGATGAAGCTCAACATTGTGCAGCTTCCACAATGGACACACTGTCGACACGATGCGCCTAATTCAATTAGCCAGGAGACGGTGCATAAATTCCCCCAGAATTCCTCTGATGAGCGAGTGTTAGCCCCCAGTGAGGGGGGGGGCAACCTGTCACACACAATGAAGAGTCAGTCAGTCAGAGGACGGACTCTCGACCGGAGGACCTGAGCTTCATCCTACAGGGTCGAGGTCGGGGGTCATCCAGTCATTACGAGAGCGAACACGACTCAAAAACCAGTTGTTTACTAATATTAATTACTTTATTTAGCTGTTTATATATAACCGTACATGCTGTTTATATATATATATATATATATATATGTTGTTGAAATATTCTGTTCACTTATTTTAACAGAGGAAGACGTCTGTAGAGTGTGTTGGTATATGGTGTAACGTTCAGGTAGTGTTGGAGGTCTGTAGAGTGTGTTGGTATATGTTGTAACGTTCAGGTGCTGTTGGACGTCTGTAGAGTGTGTTGGTATATGGTGTAACGTTCAGGCACTGTTGGAGGTCTGTAGATGTGTCGGTATATGGTGTAACGTTCAGGTACTGTTGGACGTCTATAGATGTGTTGGTATATGGTGTAACGTTCAGGTACTGTTGGACATGTGTAGAGTGTGTTGGTATATGGTGTAACGTTCTGGTACTGTTGGAGATGTGTAGAGTGTGTTGGTATATGGTGTAACGTTCAGGCAGTGTTGGACATGTGTAGAGTGCGTTGGTATATGGTGTAACGTTCAGGTGCTGTTGGAGGTCTGTAGAGTGCGTTGGTATATGGTGTAATGTTCAGGTAGTGTTGGACGTCTGTAGAGTGTGTTGGTATATGGTGTAACGTTCAGGTGCTGTTGGAGGTCTGTAGAGTGTGTTGGTATATGGTGAAACGTTCAGGTAGTGTTGGACGTCTGTAGAGTGTGTTGGTATATGGTGAAACGTTCAGGTACTGTTGGACGTCTGTAGAGTGTGTTGGTATATGGTGTAACGTTCAGGTGCTGTTGGAGGTCTGTAGAGTGTGTTGGTATATGGTGTAACGTTCAGGTGCTGTTGGAGGTCTGTAGAGTGTGTTGGTATATGGTGTAACGTTCAGGTGCTGTTGGAGGTCTGTAGAGTGTGTTGGTATATGGTGTAACGTTCAGGTAGTGTTGAACATGTGTAGAGTGTGTTGGTATATGTTGTAACGTTCAGGTGCTGTTGGACATGTGTAGAGTGTGTTGGTATATGGTGTAATGTTCAGAAGTGAAGTATTGCTGCTGAACAGAAGTGAAGTGTTGATGCTGAAGAGAAGTGAAGTGTTGCTGCAGAACAGAAATGAAGTATTGCTGCTGAACAGAAGTGAAGTGTTGCTGCTGAACAGAAGTGAAGTGTTGCTGCTGAAGAGAAGTGAAGTGTTGTTGCTGAACAGAAATGAAGTGTTGCTGCTGAACAGAAGTGAAGTGTTGCTGCTGAACAGAAGTGAAGTGTTGCTGCTGAACAGAAGTGAAGTGTTGCTGCTGAAGAGAAGTGAAGTGTTGTTGCTGAACAGAAATGAAGTGTTGCTGCTGAACAGAAGTGAAGTGTTGCTGCTGAACAGAAGTGAAGTGTTGATGCTGAACAGAAGTGAAGTATTGCTGCTGAACAGAAGTGAAGTGTTGCTGCTGAACAGAAGTGAAGTATTGCTGCTGAACAGAAGTGAAGTGTTGCTGCTGAACAGAAGTGAAATATTGCTGCTGAACAGAAATGAAGTGTTGCTGCTGAACAGAAGTGAAGTGTTGCTGCTGAACAGAAGTGAAGTGTTGCTGCTGAACAGAAGTGAAATATTGCTGCTGAACAGAAGTGAAGTGTTGCTGCTGAACAGAAGTGAAGTGTTGCTGCTGAACAGAAGTAAAGTATTGCTGCTGAACAGAAGTGAAGTGTTGCTGCTGAAGAGAAGTGAAGTGTTGCTGCAGAACAGAAGTGGAGTGAAGTATTGCTGAAGGTAGCGAGAGCTTCAAACAGGTGAACTCAATAAAGAGAACAAACTGAGCGTGTTGACAGAGCTCTGTCTGCCGGCAATAGACAGATGGTCCAGTCAAACCTTTAATTCTGTGTCTTCAAAGGTTGCGAGAGCAGCGGCGGCACCATATGTGACGGAGCTGAAGTGCAGATCCTGGATCAGGCCAAAGAGCGCTGCTGCTACACGCCTGCACCACCTGCTGCCGCCATGTCGCCGTGTTTAAACAGCTCCACTCACTCTGTGTGTGTGTGTGTGTGTGTGTGTGTGTGTGTGTGTGTGTGTGTCTGAGTTTAGATCCTGAAAGTGTTTTCACCCTCAGGCAGACCAAAGGCCTGTGTGAACGTTCACAACTGGGAAAGGTACCTCTTGTTTATTATTTATAATAGTGGTAACCATGGCGATATATATAAATATATTGATTTCATTTGTTTATTGTACAGAAAAATCAACATCATCATCATCACCATCATCATCATCATCATCATCATCATCATCACCATCATCATCACCATCATGATGTGTGAACGTGGCAGCAGGTTACAGAACTGGTAGTTTTCTGTCCGACAGAACGCTGAAAGATGATTTTAAAGTTTGAATGAGTTGTTTAACATTCAAAATGTTTAAAGTCTGAACATTTCCTGGAACATGTTGAATATTTCTGAAAATATGAAAAATATTATTAATGAAAGCTGAATGGTTAGAGGAACTGAAAGAGAGAAAGTGCTGCAGAAGAACAGTAGTATTATTAACGTAGACTTCAGCTTTCAGCATCTTTCTGCTGACTGTCGCTGGTTTTGTTTCTTCTTCTGCAGCAGAAACTCGTCCTGACCACTTCCTCCTCCACACAGATTAAAACGGGACCGGACCGCCGTCGTCTTCTTCTTCTTCTTCTTCTTCTTCAGCTTCACACAGTAGCGCCTCGTCACTCTTTTCTTATTCTTCATCCGTCCACACAGCTGACATCTTATCCTCCACGTAGGACGTCCTCATTGTCTGCAGCAGACTGTGGGAGGACGAGTTAGAGACAGAACCACCGCGGGCGCTTCACTGAAACAACAAGAACTTTCTCTCTCCTCTCTTTTATCCTTCACATCAGATATCTGTAAAATCAGTCCTGGGGGGTCCAGAGTCCACATACAGCTCCTCAGACAGGGGGGATGTGGGGGGGGGGGTCCAGAGTCCACATACAGCTACTCAGACAGGGGGGGTGTGGGGGGGGGTCCAGAGTCCACATACAGCTTCTCAGACAGGGGGGGTGTGGGGGGGGAGCTGTCGGGACGTCCTGACGGCTCTGGTTCCTACGTAAACACAGAGACCAGAAACCTGCTGCACGCCGACATCTGACTGCTGCTACTGTAGTTTAATACGTCTAGTAGCTGGAGTCTGGTGCTTCATCACCACCATCATCATCATCATCACCATCATCATCACCTTCATCATCATCATCATCATCATCACCACCATCACCATCACCACCATCATCATCATCATCACCATCATCATCACCTTCATCATCATCATCATCATCATCACCACCATCACCATCACCACCATCATCACCACCATCATCATCATCATCATCATCACCATCATCATCACCTTCATCATCATCATCATCATCATCACCATCATCACCATCACCATCATCACCATCATCATCATCACCACCATCACCACCATCACCATCATCACCATCATCACCACCATCACCATCACCATCACCATCACCAT
>JAUPFX010000014.1:33293341-33298341 GCA_036937225.1 Sebastes paucispinis | reverse complement strand
CGTTACGACCAAGAATTACTTTTCAGGAGCATAGGTCGCGACCCGAGAGGCTAACGTGACCCCACACTGCGTTAGCTTTACATACGACGTCCTCTGCTGCCACTGCTGATGGATGATCACAGGACGGCGTCTTTAAAGATGAATGTAATGTTCCCCACCGTCACATGGTTAGCTTAGCTTCAGCATGCTAGTCACCAATCCAAGAGGCTAAGATAACAAACCGAGCTAAGCTAAGCTAACAGTTCCCCGTGCTACAGGCGGTGGTTCCTGTGAGGACCGTGTCCTGGTATCTGATGGTGGACGTCGTCCGCTGACATGTGGACGTTGTAATCGTGTCTGACAGAGCGCCGCCGCCTCGGCGTCGTCGTGGCGTTTGAGTGACAGGCTGTCAGGGTGGCGTTATATTTAACCCCGCGTGGTTGTCGTGATGCCTTCAGGAGCTCTGATAAGGACCAACAGCTTCCTGTGGTGACAGACAGCAGGAAGTGAACGTGGTCGACTAACTGAACACTCCATGTCTCTGTGACTTCACGATACCGATGACCTCACCTGTGACCACGCCCCCTGCTCTCAGCGGGCCCTCTGATTGGTCAGCGTGGGGCGGCGAAGAACAGCATTAGCTCACTGTTGTAGTGAACTATCTAACAATAAAGGAATGCTGATTCATTTAATTACCTGTTTATAATTATATTATTATTATTATATAATAATTATATAATTATATAATAAAATATAATTATTATTATATTATATAATAATATAATAATAATTATATTATTATATAATAACGCATCAACCGTCATAAACTGATCATATCTACAAATAAATGGAGAGGAGAAGAAGAACAGAAGCAGTTACTCACAGTAACCTGAATACAGGACTGCAGTAAAAGTACACTCTGTGTAGAGGTCGGAGGTCAAAGGTCGGAGGTCAGAGGTTGGAGCTATAGCATCACTTTAGCATGGCTGTAAACCGCCAGTGAACACAGTAGAAGAAGAAGAAGTGGAAGTAGACTCATGTTGTCCAGAGACGAAGACAAAATAAATATATATCATTTATAAACACCTTCATCACCTTCATCACCTTCATCACCTTCATCTCCTTCAGCACCTTCATCTCCTTCATCACCTTCATCTCCTTCAGCACCTTCATCTCCTTCATCACCTTCATCACCTTCATCACCTTCATCACCTTCATCTCCTTCAGCACCTTCATCTCCTTCATCACCTTCATCACCTTCATCTCCTTCATCACCTTCATCACCTTCATCACCTTCATCTCCTTCATACCCTTCAGCTCCTTCATCACCTTCATCACCTTCATCACCTTCAGCTCCTTCATCACCTTCATCACCTTCATCTCCTTCATCACCTTCATCACCTTCATCACCTTCATCACCTTCATCACCTTCATCACCTTCATCTCCTTCATCACCTTCATCTCCTTCATCACCTTCATCTCCTTCAGCTCCTTCATCACCTTCATCACCTTCATCTCCTTCAGCACCTTCAGCTCCTTCATCACCTTCATCACCTTCATCTCCTTCATCACCTTCATCACCTTCATCACCTTCATCTCCTTCATCACCTTCAGCTCCTTCATCACCTTCATCACCTTCAGCTCCTTCATCACCTTCATCTCCTTCATCACCTTCATCACCTTCATCACCTTCATCACCTTCATCACCTTCATCACCTTCATCTCCTTCATCACCTTCATCTCCTTCAGCTCCTTCATCACCTTCAGCTCCTTCAGCACCTTCATCTCCTTCATCACCTTCATCACCTTCATCACCTTCAGCTCCTTCATCACCTTCATCACCTTCATCACCTTCAGCTCCTTCATCACCTTCATCACCTTCATCTCCTTCATCACCTTCATCACCTTCATCACCTTCATCACCTTCATCACCTTCATCACCTTCATCTCCTTCATCACCTTCATCACCTTCATCTCCTTCAGCTCCTTCATCACCTTCATCACTTCATCTCCTTCAGCACCTTCAGCTCCCTTCATCACCTTCATCACCTTCATCTCCTTCATCACCTTCATCACCTTCATCACCTTCATCTCCTTCATCACCTTCAGCTCCTTCATCACCCTTCATCACCTTCATCACCTTCAGCTCCTTCATCACCTTCATCTCCTTCATCACCTTCATCACCTCATCACCTTCATCACCTTCATCACCTTCATCACCTTCATCTCCTTCATCACCTTTCATCTCCTTCATCACCTCATCTCCTTCAGCTCCTTCATCACCTTCATCACCTTCATCTCCTTCAGCACCTTCATCTCCTTCATCACCTTCATCACCTTCATCTCCTTCATCACCTTCATCACCTTCAGCTCCTTCATCACCTTCATCACCTTCATCTCCTTCATCACCTTCATCTCCTTCATCACCTTCATCACCTTCATCTCCTTCATCACCTTCATCTCCTTCATCACCTTCATCACCTTCATCACCTTCATCACCTTCATCTCCTTCATCACCTTCATCTCCTTCATCACCTTCATCACCTTCATCTCCTTCATCACCTTCATCACCTTCATCACCTTCAGCTCCTTCATCACCTTCATCACCTTCATCTCCTTCATCACCTTCATCACCTTCAGCTCCTTCATCACCTTCATCACCTTCATCTCCTTCATCACCTTCATCTCCTTCATCACCTTCATCACCTTCATCTCCTTCATCATCTTCAGCTCCTTCATCTCCTTCATCACCTTCATCTCCTTCATCTCCTTCATCACCTTCATCACCTTCATCTCCTTCATCAGTGAGGAAGAGGAGGGGATTCTGAGTCTCTTTGTCCTTTAAGAAGAGAGAAAGTCTTTTATTGTGAAGGTCTGAACAGGGTTCAGTTCACACCTGTGGGGGGGGCGTCAGGTAGACGGAGCAGGAAGCTGTGATGAGACGAGGAGGAGGAGGAGGAAGAGGAGGAGGAAGAGGAGGAAGAGGAGCAGGAAGCTGTGATGAGACAAGGAAGAGGAGGATGAGGAGGAGGAGGAGGAGGAGGAGGAGGAAGAGGACGAGGAGAAGGAAGGGGAGGGGGAGGAAGAGGAGGAAGAGGAGGAGGAAGGGGAGGGGGAGGAAGAGGAGGAAGATGAGGAGGATGAGGTGGAGAAGGAGGAGGAGGAGAGGATGAGGAAGAGGAGGAAGAGGAGGAGGAGGAGCAAGAGGAGGAGGAGGAGGAGGAGGAGGAGGAGGAGGAAGAGGAGCAGGAAGCTGTGATGAGACAAGGAAGAGGAGGAGGAGGAGGAGGAGGAAGAGGAGGAGGAGGAGGAGAGGATGAGGAAGAGGAGGAGGAAGAGGAGGAGAAAGAGGAGGAGGAAGAGGAGGAGGAAGAGGAGAAAGAGGAGGAGGAGGAGAGGATGAGGAAGAGGGGGAAGAAGCTGTGATGAGACGAGGAAGAGGAGGAGGAGGAAGAGGAGGAGGAGGAAGAGGAGGAAGAAGAGGAAGAAGAGGAGGAGGAGGGGGAGGAGGAGGAGAAAGAGGAGGAGGAGGAGGAAGGGGAGGAAGAAGCTGTGATGAGACGAGGAAGAGGAGGAGGAAGAGGAGGAAAGTCTGATTCCTCCTCTTTAATCCCGCCTGCACAGGTCTGCGTGTGTGTGTGTTTGTGTGTGTGTGTGTGTGTGTGTGTCTCTGTGTGTGTGTGTGTGTGCGTGTGTCTCTGTGTGTGTGTGTGTGTTTGTCTCTGTGTGTGTGTGTGTGTGTGTGTGTGTGTGTCTGTGTGTGTGTGTGTGTGTGTGTCTCTATGTGTGTGTGTGTGTGTGTGTGTGTGTGTCTGTGTGTGTGTGTGTGTGTGTGTCTCTATGTGTGTGTGTGTGTGTGTGTGTGTGTGTGTCTCTATGTGTGTGTGTGTGTGTGTGTGTCTCTGTGTGTGTCTCTGTGTGTGTGTGTTTGTCTCTGTGTGTGTGTGTGTGTGTGTGTGTGTGTGTCTCTGTGTGTCTCTGTGTGTGTGTGTGTGTGTGTTCTTCATCGTGCTCATCATCTACATCAGGTTAATATCTATATTCTATATCTATACGTCCTCTTATTGATTGATGTATTTAAATAAACATTCATCTTCTATATATTTCTTTGTAGATGTATTTTTAAATGAGTCGTGTTTATTTATTAGAAATCTATTCTTTTATTATTATTATTTATTCTCTATTAGTATTTTCATTTTCTTTATATTTTATTTTGAAATACATTTTTATATTTTTAAAATATAGAATATATTTAAAGTCATTTTTATTTGTGATTTATTTGTTTTTTCTAACAATTTTTTTTATCTAATTTAAATATTAGTTTATTATTGGTTTGATTCATTCATTTTAATAAATAACTTTTAAATACATTTTAACATTATGACCTGAGGTCAGTCCACCTGCTCCTCTCAGACCGGATGTTTGTGTGTGTTTGGACCGGAAACGGGATCATCTGGAACACCTGTTCAACACCTGCGGAGCACAATGCCGTCTGCGCATGCGCCAGCTCTTCCTCCTCTGTGCTGCTGCTCGAGGCCTCACCTGCTCAGGTACCTGCTCAGGTGATCTACCTGAGAGCCAATCAGGTGCGTCGGCGGCGGTTTGTCTGCAGAGTGAAGCAGCACAAGGGACCACGTGGATCAGAGGAGGTGATGGAGGAAGAGGAGGAAGAGGAGGAGGAAGAGGAGAGAGAGAGGAGAGAGAGAGGAGGAGGAGGAAGAGAAGGAAGAGGAGGAGGAAGAGGAGAGAGAGGGAGGAGAGAGAGAGTAAGAGGAGAGAGAGGAAGAGGAGGAAGAGGAGGAGGAGGAAGAGAAGGAAGAGGAGGAGGAGGAAGAGGAGGAGGAGGAAGAGAAGGAAGAGGAGGAGGAGGAAGAGGAGGAGGAGGAAGAGAAGGAAGAAGAGGAGGAAGAGGAGGAGGAGGAAGAGGAGGAGGAGGAAGAGGAGGAGGAGGAAGAGAAGGAAGAGGAGGAGGAAGAGGAGAGAGGGAGGAGAGGAGGAAGAGGAGGAGGAGGAAGAGAAGG
>JAUPFX010000014.1:33258341-33290841 GCA_036937225.1 Sebastes paucispinis | reverse complement strand
TCGAGGACTCCATGCGGAACGGACTGACTGACATCATGGAGGATCAGGGACCCCGCTGCAGCAAGAGACGGAAACAGGCCCACCCGACCCGCAAGACCGGTAAGAGACCAGAACCACTCACACACACTCACTAACCTACACTGGGACAGTCCGATCCGAACCACAGAGTCACACACACACACACTCAGCCAGTCTGCCGGTCCCTCAGACTAACACCAACACTAACCCGGAGGAAGACCGGTAAGAGACCAGAACCTCCGACACACTCAGACACTCCGGACCTCAGACCCTAGTCCTCCACCCGGGGGGTCCCGGTCCCTGAAACCTTCACAAAGTCCCGTTAAAGAACTTTGTGAAGCAGAGGCTCCGGGAGCCGCGACGAGGATCTACCGGGTTGACTCGTCTGAGAGTCTCAGAGCAACAAACCCCGTTAGATCCTCCGAGCCGCTCTCTGCTCCATTATCATAATCATTAATAATAACTATCATAATTATTATTACTATTATAATTATGATCATTATAATTATAATGATCATAATTATAATAATAATTATTATTATAATTATAATTATCATAATTATAATAATAATAATTATAATAATAATAATAATAATTATTATTATAATAATAATTATAATAATTATAATAATAATAATAATTATAATAATAATAATAATAATTATAATAATTATTATAATTATTATAATAACATATCTTCAGTCTGAACGTGTTTCGTTTCTTTTCGTGCGTGAAGCGCGTGCGTTGACTGAAGGAAACAAACTGCCGCGCGCTTCAACAACAAACATTAATATTAATATTTAACATTTAAAAACAGTTTAAATTATTTTATTTATATTATTTTATTTTTGAGAATAATGATAATAATAACAGGAAGTTGAGTTTTAATTTGAAATGATGTTTGTTGTTAGTTTGGAGGAAGAGGAGGAAGAGGAGGAACATTTATTTCATTCTAATTCAGATTTTATATTTTTATTTGAAAATGTTTTTTTGTATAATATATACTATATATATATATTATATATATATATAAATCCTCGCCAGTGTTCAAGTCTCTTTAAAGATCTGGATTAATAATATATAATAATAATGAATTATGGATTTAATATATTGAACGTATAATCAGTAAAATCATCTCTACGGCCTCTTTCACAGTTTAAACACTCAGTCCGTCATTATAATAACAATAACAATAATAATGATAATAATAATGATAATAATAATAATAATGATAATAATAATATTATTAATAATAATAATGATAATAATAATAACAATAACAATAATAATGATAATAATAATAATAATATTAATAATAATAATGATAATAATAATAATGATAATAATAATAATAATATTATTAATAATAATGATAATGATAATAATAATATTATTAGTAATAATAATGATAATAATAATAATTATAATAATATTAATAATAATGATAATGATAATAATAATATTATTAATAATAATAATGATAATAATAATAATAATAATATTATTATTAATAATAATGATAATGATAATAATAATATTATTAATAACAATAAAGATGATAATAATAATAATAATGATAATATTAATAATAATAATAATAATAATAATAATAATGATAATGATAATGATAATAATAATGATAATAATAATAATAATGATAATAATAATAATAATAATAATAATAATGATAATAATAATGATAATAATAATAATAATGATAATAATAATAATAATAATAATAATAATAATAATAATAATAATAATAATAATGATAATAATAATAATCAGATGTTTTAGTTTAAGCTGAGCGTTCAGTCAGACTTCATGTTAGAATCAGTGTAATGAAACCTCGGCAGCGTTCAGTGTGTGTTGAACTGTAGAGTTTCCTCCCGTCGTCGTCATCGTGGTGGTTTGGGTGGTTTTGGTGGTTGTGGGTCTCTGTCTCCTCCTCTCGGGGGTCCCGTGGGGGTCCCGTTGGGGTCCCGGTGGGGGGGTCAGATTAGGGCCTGCACGCTGTAACAGGATCTCCTCCTCCATCTCTGCTGTCTGTCCGTCTCATCCAGCTGTGCGGCTGCAGCTGTTTGCTCTGGGTTGTTAAACGCTGCTTTCTTTGGCTGAAGGTTTGGATCTGAAGGTTTGGATCTGAAGGTTTGGATCTGAAGGTTTGGTGCTGAAGGTTTGGATCTGAAGGTTTGGATCTGAAGGTTTGGATCTGAAGGTTTGGTGCTGAAGGTTTGGATCTGAAGGTTTGGTGCTGAAGGTTTGGATCTGAAGGTTTGGATCTGAAGGTTTGGTGCTGAAGGTTTGGTGCTGAAGGTTTGGATGTGAAGGTTTGGTGCTGAAGGTTTGGATCTGAAAGTTTGGATCTGAAGGTTTGGATCTGAAGGTTTGGATCTGAAGGTTTGATGCTGAAGGTTTGGATCTGAAGGTTTGGTGCTGAAGGTTTGGATCTGAAGGTTTGGATCTGAAGGTTTGGATCTGAAGGTTTGGTGCTGAAGGTTTGGATCTGAAGGTTTGGTGCTGATGGTTTGGTGCTGAAGGTTTGGATCTGAAGGTTTGGTGCTGAAGGTTTGGATCTGAAGGTTTGGATCTGAAGGTATGGATCTGAAGGTTTGGTGCTGAAGGTTTGGATCTGAAGGTTTGGATCCGAAGGTTTGGATCTGAAGGTTTGGTGCTGAAGGTTTGGATCTGAAGGTTTGGATCTGAAGGTTTGGATCTGAAGGTTTGGTGCTGAAGGTTTGGATCTGAAGGTTTGGATCTGAAGGTTTGGATCTGAAGGTTTGGATCTGAAGGTTTGGTGCTGAAGGTTTGTATCTGAAGGTTTGGATCCGAAGGTTTGGATCTGAAGGTTTGGTGCTGAAGGTTTGGATCTGAAGGTTTGGATCTGAAGGTTTGGATCTGAAGGTTTGGATCTGAAGGTTTGGTGCTGAAGGTTTGGATCTGAAGGTTTGGATCTGAAGGTTTGGTGCTGAAGGTTTGAATCTGAAGGTTTGGATCTGAAGGTTTGGTGCTGAAGGTTTGGTGCTGAAGGTTTGGATCTGAAGGTTTGGTGCTGAAGGTTTGGATCTGAAGGTTTGGATCTGAAGGTTTGGTGCTGAAGGTTTGGATCTGAAGGTTTGGATCTGAAGGTTTGGTGCTGAAGGTTTGGTGCTGAAGGTTTGGATCTGAAGGTTTGGATCTGAAGGTTTGGTGCTGAAAGTTTGGTGCTGAAGGTTTGGATCTGAAGGTTTGGATCTGAAGGTTTGGATCTGAAGGTTTGGATCTGAAGGTTTGTTGCTGAAAGTTTGGATCTGAAGGTTTGGATCTGAAGGTTTGGTGCTGAAGGTGTGGTGCTGAAGGTTTGGATCTGAAGGTTTGGTGCTGAAGGTTTGGTGCTGAAGGTTTGGATCTGAAGGTTTGGTGCTGAAGGTTTGGATCTGAAGGTTTGGTGCTGAAGGTTTGGATCTGATTCTCTCAGTCTGATCTGTAGTTTTATTCACATGAAAGCCCCGATGTGAATCTAGAGACGGACGGAGCAGCAGGTCCCAGACCGGCAGGGCAGGTCCGAGACCGGCTGAAACCACCTTCACAACTATTCTGACTTTATGAGGATAAATCCAAAGAGTTAGAAGAGACCTGGACCTGGATCGGGTGTCTCAGGGTGTCTCAGGGTGTCTCAGGGTGTCTCACGGTGTCTCACGGTGTGTCAGGGTGTCTCACGGTGTCTCACGGTGTCTCACGGTGTGTCAGGGTGTCTCACGGTGTCTCACGGTGTCTCACGGTGTGTCAGGGTGTCTCACGGTGTCTCACGGTGTCTCACGGTGTCTCAGGGTGTCTCGCGGTGTCTCACGGTGTCTCACGGTGTCTCAGGGTGTCTCGCGGTGTCTCACGGTGTCTCACGGTGTCGTCGTCTCTCAGCTGATCTCAGATCAGAATCTGTCAGTCGGACATTTTAATGTCTGGAAATGTGTGTGTGTGAGTGTGTGTGTGTGAGAGTGTGTGTGTGTGAGAGTGTGTGTGTGTGTGTGTGTGAGTGTGTGTGTGTGTGTGAGAGTGTGTGTGTGTGTGAGAGAGTGTGTGTGTGAGAGTGTGTGTGTGTGATATATTAATAGAGCAGACAGGAAGTGAGGGCGGAGGTCATGTGACAAAGCGACGGACCTCTGCACTGATAACATGATGTGTGTGACATCATGTTACTGGTTCTGGTTCTGGATCTGATCTGGATCTGGATCTGGTTCTGGTTCTGGTTCTGGTTGTGGAACTGGTTCTGGTTCTGGTTGTGGAGCTGGTTCTGGTTCTGGTTCTGGTTCTGGATCTGGTTCTGGTTGTGGTGTGTTGATGTGGTGTCTGTCCTCAGCTGTCTGTGTGTTGATGCAGTCTGGTGGAGGAGAAACTTGTTTTTGTCACTTCTGAGGTCGTTCACCCCCCCCCTAATAAACACCTCCCTTAGGGCAGAACAAAGACAAGCTCCTCCTCTCCTCCTCCTCCTCTCCTCCTCCTCTCTCTCCTCTCCTCCTCTCCTCCTCCTCTCCTCCTCCTCCTCCTCCTCTCCCCCTCTCCTCCTCTCGTCCTCCTCCTCCTCCTCTCTTCCTCCCCTTCTCCTCCTCTCCTCCTCCTCCTCTCCCCCTCTCCTCCTCTCGTCCTCCTCCTCCTCCTCTCCTCCTCCTCCTCCTCCTCCTCTCCTCCCCTCCCCTCCTCTCCTCTCCTCCTCCTCCTCCTCTCCTCCTCCTCCTCCTCCTCTCCTCCCCCTCTCCTCCTCTCCTCCTCCTCCTCCTCTCCTCCTCCTCCTCCTCCTCTCGTCCTCCTCCTCCTCCTCCTCTCCTCCTGCTCCTCCTCCTCTCCAGGACCGGTTCTAGATCCAGGACCAGTTCCAGCCCGTTTGGTGCCCAAGGCACTTATTAATTTATTTATTAATTTGTTACCTGAATGCAGAAAATGATGAAGGCCCACCAAAATAAAGGTTTCATAAATGTGTATTAATTTATTTTGATTTAGAAGACGACCAGCACCCCCCAGAAGGTGGCGCCCTCGGCAACCGCCTATATGGCCTTAAGCCGGCCCTGACTAGATCATCACGACATAAGAGAATAAGAGAGGTTCTGACGGTTCTTAGTTAACTCAGTTCTAGAGGCTTTGATGGTTCTTAGTTTACTCAGTTCTAGAGGTTTTGACGGTTCTTAGTTAACTCAGTTCTAGAGGTTTTGACGGTTCTTAGTTTACTCAGTTCTAGAGGTTTTGACGGTTCTTAGTTTACTCAGTTCTAAAGGTTTTGACGGTTCTTAGTTTACTCAGTTCTAGAGGTTTTAACGGTTCTTAGTTTACTCAGTTCTAGAGGTTTTGACGGTTCTTAATCAGCTCAGTTCTAGAGGTTTTGACGGTTCTTAGTTTACGCAGTTCTAGAGGTTTTGACACTTCTTAGTTTACGCAGTTCTAGAGTTTTTGACGGTTCTTAGTTTACTCAGTTCTAGAGGTTTGACGGTTGTTAGTTTACTCAGTTCTAGAGGTTTTGACAGTTCTTAGTTTACTCAGTTCTAGAGGTTTTGACGGTTCTTAGTTTACTCAGTTCTAGAGGTTTTGACAGTTCTTAGTTTACTCAGTTCTAGAGGTTTTGATGGTTCTTAGTTTACTCAGTTCTAGAGGTTTTGACGGTTCTTAGTTTACTCAGTTCTAGAGGTTTTGATACTTCTTAGTTTACTCAGTTCTAGAGGTTTTGATGGTTCTTAGTTTACTCAGTTCTAGAGGTTTTGACGGTTCTTAGTTTACTCAGTTCTAGAGGTTTTGACGGTTCTTAGTTTACTCAGTTCTAGAGGTTTTGACGGTTCTTAGTTTACTCAGTTCTAGAGGTGTTGACGGTTCTTAGTTTACTCAGTTCTAGAGGTTTTGACGGTTCTTAGTTTACTCAGTTCTAGAGGTGTTGACGGTTCTTAGTTTACTCAGTTCTAGATGCCAGCTAGCATGCTAACCAGGAGCCCCGGCCCGTCCTGTCATGTTATACCACTTGTTCCTCTGAGAGGCGGCAGACAGTCACAGTAGCGTCCAGTCTGACCTTGAATCCATTTTAAGGTTTAAGTGGTTCCTTAAAGTCACTTTTAGCGTCCCGACAATCCAACGTGTCCTCACTGTGCAGATGTCTTCAGAAGGTGTTTTCAGTGATAACCCCGGTGTCGTTCTGTGGCCCCCGCTGGCCCCCGCTGGCCCCTGCTGGCTCCCGGTGTTGTTCTGTGGCCCTTCGGTGTTGTTCTGTGGCCCCCGGTGTTATTCTGTGGTCCCCGGTGTTGTTCTGTGGCCCCCGGTGTTATTCTGTGGTCCCCGGTGTTGTTCTGTGGTCCCCGGTGTTGTTCTGTGGCCCTTCGGTGTTGTTCTGTGACCCCTGGGTGCTGCTGTACCGTCCTACAGTCAGTCAGGCAGCTTTGTGTCTCAGCTGCTTCTTAACAGGTCAGGAATCAAGTCTAAAATGCACCATGTGATATGAATTCCTAATACCCCCCCCCCCTCCCCGAGCTGTTTTATTGTTAAGAAAAGCAGATTATCTTTATTCACCCCGCCCCCTCCCCTCCAGGGTTTAGGCAGATTTACTTCACCCAACACCACTGAGGAGGAGCCGGGGCCTCGATCCGGAGAAGGGCCCTTTGTTCAGGGAGGTGCACCAGGCAGAGACACATTATATTAACAACAGGAAGTCTGGTTAATACCCCACCACCCCGCCAAAATAAAACACATACATACAACAGGAACAACACCCACTGTGATCCTCAGCCACCAGAGAGTGACATCATAGTGACATCACAGTCACATGAACTATTTATAATTCTTTCCATTTTCACGTTGTGTTCTTGACGTTTCCCTTCTTCAGATGATTTCTACAAGAATTCGTGAAACAAGTCGAATATAAATGTTGACGATGTACTTTATCATTTTCTTGATTGAATCTGGTTCTTTTGACAGTTCTTAGGTTACTCAGTTCTAGAGGTGTTGAAGGTTCTTAGTTTACTCAGTTCTAGAGGTTTTGACAGTTCTTAGTTTACTCAGTTCTAGAGGTTTCCACAGTTCTTAGTTTACTCAGTTCTAGAGGTTTCCACAGTTCTTTGTTTACTCAGTTCTAGAGGTTTTGACAGTTCTTAGTTTACCTCAGTTCTAGAGGTTTTGACAGTTCTTAGTTTACTCAGTTCTAGAGGTTTCCACAGTTCTTAGTTTACTCAGTTCTAGAGGTGTTGACGGTTGTTAGTTTACTCAGTTCTAGAGGTTTTTAACGGTTGTTAGTTTACTCAGTTCTAGAGGTGTTGACGGTTGTTAGTTTACTCAGTTCTAGAGGTTTTGACGGTTGTTAGTTTAGTCAGTTCTAGAGGTTTTGACGGTTGTTAGTTTACTCAGTTCTAGAGGTGTTGACGGTTGTTAGTTTACTCAGTTCTAGAGGTGTTGACGGTTGTTAGTTTACTCAGTTCTAGAGGTTTTGACGGTTGTTAGTTTACTCAGTTCTAGAGGTTTTGACGGTTGTGAGTTTACTCAGTTCTAGAGGTTTTGATGGTTCTTAGTTTACTCAGTTCTAGAGGTTTTGACGGTTCTTAATTTACTCAGTTCTAGAGGTTTTGACGGTTGTTAGTTTACTCAGTTCTAGAGGTTTTGACGGTTGTGAGTTTACTCAGTTCTAGAGGTTTTGATGGTTCTTAGTTTACTCAGTTCTAGAGGTTTTGACGGTTCTTAATTTACTCAGTTCTAGAGGTTTTGACGGTTCTTAGTTTACTCAGTTCTAGAGGTTTTGGCTCTTAGGAAACCTAAGTTTGGCTTTATTTAGTTATTCTAGAGATTTGTTGATTTTCACTGAAACCCTTTTGTGTATTTTATTTGGGGAAACTTTAAAAGAGGGTAAAAGGAAAAATAAAAACAATATTTCAGTTTCCTTATTGTTTGTTATTGTAGAGGCATTTGTTCATTATTAATATTAAGGAGGCATCTTATTTGATATTAATATGTGGATGGGAACTGGTTTCAGTCTTCTGCCTGATCAACTAAAGTCTGGGGAATCAGAAGTATTAATAAGTATTAGTATTATTTAGGTTAGAGGGCACATACTCTTCGTCTTCTCCTTCTTCCTCTTCTTCTGCTCTCACACAAAGATCGTCACTGTGCCGCCAACAACAAACACTCCTCAGACGTCTCCTACACCTCCCATGATGCATCTGTGCAGTGTGGAATGGTGTTGGTGTAAAACTCCTCGAGTGGTTCACGGTGACGGACGGGCGTGGTCGCGTTTCCTTCATGACTGAGTTCAGAGACACCCGCTGATGGTTAGACGATCACTGATTCACTGATTCACTGATTCACCAGCTCACAGCTGAGCTACGACAGCACACAGGCAACACACATTTACTGATCAGAACACTGTAATAAATACTCCAATAAGTGCTCTAATAAATACTCTAATAAATACTCTAATAAATACTCCAATAAATACTCTAATAAATACTCCAATAAATACTCTAATAAATACTCCAATAAATACTCCAATAAATACTCTAATAAATACTCTAATAAATACTTCAATACATACTCTAATAAATACTCTAATAAATACTTCAATAAATACTCCAATAAATACTCTAATAAATACTCTAATAAATACTCTAATAAATACTTCAATACATACTCTAATAAATACTCTAATAAATACTCTGATAAATACTCTAATAAATACTTCAATAAATACTCCAATAAATACTCCAATAAGTGCTCCAATAAATACTCCAATAAATACTCCAATAAATACTCTAATAAATAATTCAATACATACTCTAATACATACTCTAATAAATACTCTGATAAATACTCTAATAAATACTTCAATAAATACTCCAATAAGTGCTCTAATAAATACTCTAATAAATACAGCAGTAAGTACTCTAATAAATACTCCAATAAATACTCTAATAAATACTCCAATAAATACTCTAATAAATACTCCAATAAATACTCCAATAAATACTCTAATAAATACTCCAATAAATACTCCAATAAATACTCTAATAAATACAGCAGTAAGTACTCTAATAAATACTCCAATAAATACTCTAATAAATACTCTAATAAATACTCCAATAAATACTCTAATAAATACTCCAATAAATACTTCAATACATACTCTAATAAATACTCTGATAAATACTCTAATAAATACTTCAATAAATACTCCAATAAATACTCCAATAAGTGCTCCAATAAATACTCCAATAAATACTCCAATAAATACTCTAATAAATAATTCAATACATACTCTAATACATACTCTAATAAATACTCTGATAAATACTCTAATAAATACTTCAATAAATACTCCAATAAGTGCTCTAATAAATACTCTAATAAATACTCTAATAAATACTCCAATAAATACTCTAATAAATACTCCAGTAAGTACTCTAATAAATACTCTAATAAATACTCCAATAAGTACCCTAAGAAATACTCTAATAAATACTCTAATAAATACTCCAATAAATACTCTAATAAATACTCCAATAAATACTCTAATAAATACTCTAATAAATACTTCAATACATACATTGATAAACACAACCACTCTTTTGTAAAAAGAGTTTAAAACAAACTCTTTCGAACTCGTGTTTGATGTTTATTCTACTACTTATTGTACTACTTTTATTATAATTTTACTTCACCAGCTGCACATTTCTTATATTTGGTGTATTTTTAATGTACTTTTCTGTTGTTATACTTTTTTTGTACTTTTGAACGTTGTTTTAAGCAAACTATTATTTTGACATTATAAACCTGAGTTTTAGTTTCCAGTTTTGTTGTCGTGTCTGAAAGTCTCAGTTTGATTGACAGCTTGTGTGAGTTATTATGGGATGTTCAGGTGTAACTGACCTGAGGTCGTCAAAGAGAAACGAGTACTCACTCTTGTTCTCGTTGGCCCCGCCCTCAGAGGAACGGTTCGTTTGATTGGCCGAGCTCCTGCGGCAAGGTCACACACATATGGAACAATCAATAACGGATAGTTGGATTAAGGTGTCATGACATCTGTGTGTCCAGACCGCCGGCGTACGGCTGAATGACTCCACCCCCCCGAACATCCCCCGAACACCCCCCGAACACCCCCCGAACACCCCCGTTACCGCCGTCCCGCAGCTCAGCGCCGTCCCGCAGCTCAGCGCCGTCCTGCAGCTCAGCGCCCACCTTTGTTTGTCCAAACTCAGTTTGAGATCAGGTTGACATAAATGAAATCAGAGTTCTTCTGGTTCTGTTGCTGCTGCTCGTCATTATAAACACCATGTTTTCCCAGCTGTCATTGAACCTCCCGTGGTAGCAGTGAACAGGTACAGGTGTGAGCAAACTTCTCTTGATGTTGCATTCAAGGAGGCTCAGACATCTGAGCTTTCAGAGTCAGTAACTGCGTCTGCAAGGAACAACAAGTGAATGTGGAGTGTTGAGATTTAGTCAGTGACTCAGTGTCAACACCGGGCCGGGGTTAGTGGTCCGGACACCGGGCCGGGGTTAGTGGTACGGACACCGGGCCGGGGTTAGGGGTACGGACACTGGGCCAGTGTTGTTGCTGTTGCTGTTGCTGTTGCTGTTGTTGTTGTTGTTGTTGTTGTTGTTGTTGTTGCTGCTGTTATTGTTGATGCTGTTGTTGTTGTTGTTGCTGCTGCTGTTGTTGTTGTTGTTGCTGTTGTTGTTGTTGTTGTTGTTATTGTTGTTGTTGTTGCTGTTAATGTTGTTGTTGTTGTTGCTGTTGTTGCTGTTGTTGCTGCTGTTGCTGTTAATGTTGTTGTTGCTGTTGCTGTTGTTGTTGTTGTTGTTGCTGATGTTGCTGTTAATGTTGTTGTTGTTACTGCTGTTGCTTTTGCTGTTCTTTTTGTTGTTGCTATTGTTGTTGCTGTTGTTGTTGTTGCTGCTGTTGTTGCTGTTGTTGCTGTTAATGTTGTTGCTGCTGTTGTTGCTGTTGTTGTTGCTGTTTCTGTTGTTGCTGTTGCTGTTGTTGTTGTTGTTGCTATTGTTGTTGCTGTTTCTGTTGTTGCTGTTGTTGTTGGTGTTGGTGTTTCTGTTGCTGTTGCTGTTGCTGTTGCTGTTGTTGCTATTGTTGTTGCTGTTTCTGCTGTTGTAGCTATCGTCAAAACGTGTCTTAAAATGCTTCACAAAAATATTAAAATCTGCATCAACATCTCGTCAAAAGACTGAAAAGTGCGCCGCCATGTTTTAGAAAAACGCGCTCAGCGTTTTATTTTCTTTATATACATGAGAACCTGCTTTTAATCTGAAAGAGACACCAGCTTCCTGCTTTTAATCTGAAAGAGACACCAGCTTCCTGCTGGACTTCTTCTCTGATCCGGTGTGAGCGTTGCTCCTCTAGGTCGGAGGACTTCAGGAGGACTCGTTGGTCCTCAGTGAATCCTCCTGAGGCCAGATCAGATCAGATCAGATTCACTTCCTGGTCACAGATCTACCAATTAGAGTAATGAGGCCGAGGAGCGCCGAGGAGCGCCGCTCGGTGCGACCCGGACACCTCGGCGAGGGGGGGGGGGGGGGTCCTGCTGAACCGACCAACAGAGTTATCTGAGCTGACACTGCTGTCAAAGCCGCTCCACACAGTCCGGCCTGAAGACCACCGGACCACCAGAGACCATTAAACTCTGCTACCCACAATGCAACACAGCGCTGTGAGAGCTCTGCAGACGGCTCAGAAATAAATAAACAACATCCAACAGCCACCAGTTGTTGACTGTGGAGTCGGTCTCTGACATTGCCGTCCTCGCCGTCCTTGCCGTCCTCGCCGTCTCTTTGTTGCGTCTTCAGATCAGAGGCCGTTCTGTCGGACCAATCCCAGCATGCATTTCAGCTATTGTTTCCCGTCTCGGTTCCCACGGTGACGAGCTTCATCAGTCGTCCACCTTTTAGCCGGCGGCTGTGAGAAGTCTCGTGCGTGGCCTCTGTTTGCTGTGGGGGGGTTTAGAGGTAGCCATGGCGAGGACCCCCGGAGACCAGGAATGCTGGTCAGGTCAGAGGACGAGAGCCGGGTGGGGGGCGGGGCTCTCTGGGATGGGGCAGGTGGCTTTGTGAGTCTGTCAGCCATCAAACAATCAAATAATCAAACAATCAAACAATCAAACAATCAGAATCAGAGAATCAGAATCAGAATCAAGATCAAAATCAGAATCAGAATCAGAATCAGGATCAGAATCAGAATCAGAATCAGAATCAGGATCAGAATCAGAATCAGAATCAGAGAATCAGAATCAGAATCAGGATCAGGATCAGAATCAGAATCAGGATCAGGATCAGAATCAGAATCAGGATCAGGCCGAGTTGGTTGGTTCTGATTGAGCTTTTATTTTGGAGGCATGATAAATGATAAGCATTAAATCCCACTTCCTGTCCTCCTGTCCGTCTTGTGTTTGGGTGTGGGGGAGGGTTGTTGGGGGGGGGGTACAGGTTGCGTCATGGGACCCGAGGTGTCCCCTTTTGTGCAGCCTGTCAAACGTGGTTAACATGCAGCCATTTATCTCCTGATCCCCCCCCCCCCGGTGCACAATGGTCTGGGTGAGCCGGGGCCGCCGGGGTGGGGGTGGGGGGGGGGGTTGGGGGGTCTGTCTCTCTCTTCCTCCCACTCTCTCTCTTTCTCTCCCTCCATCTTGTTGCCCCCCCCCCGTTATCTGACGATGCTTCAGAATGTTGCTGCCGAATGGATCGGACTTATGAATGTGTCGGAGCTGAACCCCCCCCCCCCCCAGGAGCCCTGCCGTCCATACATCTATATATAGTTCTATTCTACATGATTCTATTTATCTATATATAGTTCTATTTTGCATGATTCTATTCATCTATATATAGTTCTATTCTGCATGATTCTATTCATCTATATATAGTTCTATTCTTCATGATTCTATTCATCTATATATAGTTCTATTCTTCATGATTCTATTCATCTATATATAGTTCTATTCTACATGATTCTATACATCTATATATAGTTCTATTCTACATGATTCTATTCATCTATATATAGTTCTATTCTACATGATTCTATACATCTATATATAGTTCTATTCTACATGATTCTATTAATCTATATATAGTTCTATTCTACATGTATCTATTCATCTATATATAGTTCTATTCTACATGATTCTATTCATCTATATATAGTTCTATTCTTCATGATTCTATTCATCTATATATAGTTCTATTCTACATGATTCTATTCATCTATATATAGTTCTATTCTACATGATTCTATTCATCTATATATAGTTCTATTCTACATGATTCTATACATCTATATATAGTTCTATTCTACATGATTCTATTCATCTATATATAGTTCTATTCTACATGTATCTATTCATCTATATATAGTTCTATTCTGCATGATTCTATTCATCTATATATAGTTCTATTCTACATGATTCTATTCATCTATATATAGTTCTATTCTTCATGATTCTATTCATCTATATATAGTTCTATTCTACGTGATTCTATTCATCTATATATAGTTCTATTCTACATGATTCTATACATCTATATATAGTTCTATTCTACATGATTCTATTCATCTATATATAGTTCTATTCTACATGATTCTATTCATCTATATATAGTTCTATTATGCATGATTCTATTCATCTATATATAGTTATATTCTGCATGATTCTATTCATCTATATATAGTTCTATTCTTCATGATTCTATTCATCTATATATAGTTCTATTCTACATGATTCTATACATCTATATATAGTTCTATTCTACATGATTCTATTCATCTATATATAGTTCTATTCTACATGTATCTATTCATCTATATATAGTTCTATTCTTCATGATTCTATTCATCTATATATAGTTCTATTCTTCATGATTCTATTCATCTATATATAGTTCTATTCTACATGATTCTATACATCTATATATAGTTCTATTCTACATGATTCTATTCATCTATATATAGTTCTATTCTACATGATTCTATACATCTATATATAGTTCTATTCTACATGATTCTATACATCTATATATAGTTCTATTCTACATGATTCTATTAATCTATATATAGTTCTATTCTACATGTATCTATTCATCTATATATAGTTCTATTCTACATGATTCTATTCATCTATATATAGTTCTATTCTTCATGATTCTATTCATCTATATATAGTTCTATTCTACATGATTCTATTCATCTATATATAGTTCTATTCTACATGATTCTATTCATCTATATATAGTTCTATTCTACATGATTCTATACATCTATATATAGTTCTATTCTACATGATTCTATTCATCTATATATAGTTCTATTCTACATGTATCTATTCATCTATATATAGTTCTATTCTGCATGATTCTATTCATCTATATATAGTTCTATTCTACATGATTCTATTCATCTATATATAGTTCTATTCTTCATGATTCTATTCATCTATATATAGTTCTATTCTACGTGATTCTATTCATCTATATATAGTTCTATTCTACATGATTCTATACATCTATATATAGTTCTATTCTACATGATTCTATTCATCTATATATAGTTCTATTCTGCATGATTCTATTCATCTATATATAGTTCTATTCTACGTGATTCTATTCATCTATATATAGTTCTATTCTTCATGATTCTATTCATCTATATATAGTTCTATTCTACGTGATTCTATTCATCTATATATAGTTCTATTCTTCATGATTCTATTCATCTATATATAGTTCTATTCTACGTGATTCTATTCATCTATATATAGTTCTATTCTACATGATTCTATACATCTATATATAGTTCTATTCTACATGATTCTATTCATCTATATATAGTTCTATTCTACATGATTCTATTCATCTATATATAGTTCTATTATGCATGATTCTATTCATCTATATATAGTTATATTCTGCATGATTCTATTCATCTATATATAGTTCTATTCTTCATGATTCTATTCATCTATATATAGTTCTATTCTACATGATTCTATACATCTATATATAGTTCTATTCAACATGATTCTATTCATCTATATATAGTTCTATTCTACATGTATCTATTCATCTATATATAGTTCTATTCTTCATGATTCTATTCATCTATATATAGTTCTATTCTTCATGATTCTATTCATCTATATATAGTTCTATTCTACATGATTCTATACATCTATATATAGTTCTATTCTACATGATTCTATTCATCTATATATAGTTCTATTCTACATGATTCTATACATCTATATATAGTTCTATTCTACATGATTCTATACATCTATATATAGTTCTATTCTACATGATTCTATTAATCTATATATAGTTCTATTCTACATGTATCTATTCATCTATATATAGTTCTATTCTACATGATTCTATTCATCTATATATAGTTCTATTCTTCATGATTCTATTCATCTATATATAGTTCTATTCTACATGATTCTATTCATCTATATATAGTTCTATTCTACATGATTCTATTCATCTATATATAGTTCTATTCTACATGATTCTATACATCTATATATAGTTCTATTCTACATGATTCTATTCATCTATATATAGTTCTATTCTACATGTATCTATTCATCTATATATAGTTCTATTCTGCATGATTCTATTCATCTATATATAGTTCTATTCTACGTGATTCTATTCATCTATATATAGTTCTATTCTTCATGATTCTATTCATCTATATATAGTTCTATTCTACGTGATTCTATTCATCTATATATAGTTCTATTCTACATGATTCTATACATCTATATATAGTTCTATTCTACATGATTCTATTCATCTATATATAGTTCTATTCTACATGATTCTATTCATCTATATATAGTTCTATTCTGCATGATTCTATTCATCTATATATAGTTATATTCTGCATGATTCTATTCATCTATATATAGTTCTATTCTTCATGATTCTATTCATCTATATATAGTTCTATTCTACATGATTCTATACATCTATATATAGTTCTATTCTACATGATTCTATTCATCTATATATAGTTCTATTCTACATGTATCTATTCATCTATATATAGTTCTATTCTTCATGATTCTATTCATCTATATATAGTTCTATTCTACATGATTCTATTCATCTATATATAGTTCTATTCTACATGATTCCATTCATCTATATATAATTCTATTCTACATGTATATATGTATATATACACTCTCTCTCTATATATATATATATACATATATATATATATATATATAAAGTGTGCATAGCAGCAGCAGGAGAGCTATGGCTGGTATAAACAGGCTGTAACTGTGCGTGTATATGACCAGGCTGTAACTGCGTGTGTATATAACCAGGCTGTAACTGTGTGTATATAACCAGGCTGTAACTGTGTGTATATAACCAGGCTGTAACTGTGTGTATATAAGCAGGCTGTAACTGCGTGTGTATATAAACAGGCTGTAACTGGGTGTATATATAACCAGGCTGTAACTGTGTATATAACCAGGCTGTAACTGTGTGTATATATAACCAGGCTGTAACTGTGTGTATATATAACCAGGCTGTAACTGTGTTTATATATAACCAGGCTGTAACTGTGTGTGTATATAACCAGGCTGTAACTGCGTGTATATATAACCAGGCTGTAACTGTGTGTATATATAACCAGGCTGTAACTGTGTGTATATATAACCAGGCTGTAACTGTGTTTATATATAACCAGGCTGTAACTGTGTGTGTATATAACCAGGCTGTAACTGTGTATATATAACCAGGCTGTAACTGGGTGTATATAACCAGGCTGTAACTGTGTGTATATAACCAGGCTGTAACTGTGTCTATATATAACCAGGCTGTAACTGCGTGTATATATAACCAGGCTGTAACTGTGTGTATATATAACCAGGCTGTAACTGGGTGTATATAACCAGGCTGTAACTGTGTTTATATATAACCAGGCTGTAACTGTGTGTATATAACCAGGCTGTAACTGTGTGTATATATAACCAAGCTGTAACTGTGTGTATATATAACCAGGCTGTAACTGTGTGTATATAACCAGGCTGTAACTGTGTTTATATATAACCAGGCTGTAACTGTGTGTATATATAACCAGGCTGTAACTGTGTGTGTATATAACCAGGCTGTAACTGTGTTTATATATAACCAGGCTTTAACTGTGTGTGTATATAACCAGGCTGTAACTGTGTATATATAACCAGGCTGTAACTGTGTGTATATAACCAGGCTGTAACTTGGTGTATATAACCAGGCTGTAACTGTGTTTATATATAACCAGGCTGTAACTGTGTGTATATAACCAGGCTGTAACTGTGTGTATATAACCAGGCTGTAACTGTGTTTATATATAACCAGGCTGTAACTGTGTGTATATATAACCAGGCTGTAACTGTGTGTGTATATAACCAGGTTGTAACTGTGTTTATATATAACCAGGCTGTAACTGTGTTTATATATAACCAGGCTGTAACTGTGTGTATATAACCAGGCTGTAACTGTGTGTGTATATAACCAGGCTGTAACTGTGTGTGTATATAACCAGGCTGTAACTGTGTGTATATAACCAGGCTGTAACTGGGTGTATATATAACCAGGCTGTAACTGGGTGTATATGTAACCAGGCTGTAACTGCGTGTATATATAACCAGGCTGTAACTGTGTGTGTATATAACCAGGCTGTAACTGCGTGTATATATAACCAGGCTGTAACTGCGTGTATATGTAACCAGGCTGTAACTGCGTGTATATATAACCAGGCTGTAACTGTGTGTATATATAACCAGGCTGTAACTGTGTGTATATAACCAGGCTGTAACTGTGTGTATATAACCAGGCTGTAACTGCGTGTATATATAACCAGGCTGTAACTGTGTGTATATATAACCAGGCTGTAACTGCGTGTATATATAAACAGGCTGTAACTGCTGGCTAGATGAGCGGAGGTTTTGTTGGTGACATTACCATTTTGAATAGTATTTCATTGTGTCGGCTGAGACAGCGCCAGCGAGCGGCGAGTGGCGAGCGGCGAGCAGCCACCGCGGCGTGTTCTCTCTGGTTAGCCGTGGTTCTAATGTGGCAGATAAAACCCCCCAGCTTTGATATGGCCTGCTCCAATAAGCCCCTTCAGCCTGCCAGCACCTGCCAACGGGGAGGTATGCATTCATCCTCCCCTAACAGGATTACGCTGCTCTGTAATTGATTCATTCTCAGTGAGGGAGGCGACACACAGACTTTAGGTAACAGGCGGCCCACAATCAGAATCAGCCCACTGCATGTGTCAATGTTATTACATCAGGCCAGATGAACTTGAAAGGCCGGCTTTGTGCGCTCTCATTGGCTGTTAGAGGCGCTCAGAGAGACGCCGCTCAATGGAGGTCATTCATGTGTGTGTGAGTGTGCTGCTTTCTTCCCTTCGCCCACTGTGCCTCTACTCTTCATCGCTCTTCATCGCTCTTCATCTCTCTTCATCGCTCTGTATCGCTCTGTATCGCTCTTCATCGCTCTTCATCGCTCTTCATCGTTCTTCATCACTCTTCATCACTCTTCATCACTCTGTATCGGGGTTGTGGTTGACTCTTCATCACTCTTCAACGCTCTTCATCGCTCTTCATCGCTCTTCATCGCTCTACATCGCTCTGTATCGCTCTTCGTCGCTCTTCATCGCTCTTCAACGCTCTTCATCGCTCTTCATCGCTCTTCATCGCTCTACATCGCTCTGTATCGCTCTTCATCGCTCTTCATCGCTCTTCATCGCTCTTCATCACTCTTCATCACTCTGTATCAGGGTCGTGGTTGACTCTTCATCACTCTTCATCACTCTGTATCAGGGTCGTGGTTGACTCTTCATCATTCTGTATCGGGGTCGTGGTTGACTCTTCATCATTCTGTATCGGGGTCGTGGTTGACTCTTCATCACTCTTCATCATTCTGTATCGGGGTCGTGGTTGACTCTTCATCACTCTTCATCACTCTGTATCAGGGTCGTGGTTGACTCTTCATCACTCTTCATCACTCTGTATCAGGGTCGTGGTTGACTCTTCATCACTCTGTATCAGGGTCGTGGTTGACTCTTCATCACTCTGTATTGGGGTCGTGGTTGACTCTTCATCATTCTGTATCAGGGTTGTGGTTGACTCTTCATCACTCTGTATTGGGGTCGTGGTTGACTCTTCATCATTCTATCAGGGTCGTGGTTGACTCTTCATCACTCTGTATTGGGGTCGTGGTTGACTCTTCATCACTCTGTATCAGGTTTGTGGTTGACTCTTCATCACTCTATCAGGGTCGTGGTTGACTCTTCATCACTCTGTATTGGGGTCGTGGTTGACTCTTCATCACTCTGTATTGGGGTCGTGGTTGACTCTTCATCACTCTGTATTGGGGTCGTGGTTGACTCTTCATCACTCTGTATCAGGGTTGTGGTTGACTCTTCATCACTCTGTATCAGGGTTGTGGTTGACTCTTCATCACTCTGTATCGGGGTCGTGGTTGACTCTTCATCACTCTGTATTGGGGTCGTGGTTGACTCTTCATCACTCTGTATCGGGGTCGTGGTTGACTCTTCATCACTCTTCATCACTCTTCATCACTCTGTATCCGGGTCATGGTTGACTCTTCATCACTCTTCATCACTCTTCATCACTCTGTATCAGGGTCGTGGTTGACTCTTCATCACTCTGTATCGCTCTTCATCACTCTTCATCACTCTTCATCACTCTTCATCACTCTGTATCAGGGTTGTGGTTGACTCTTCACCACTCTGTATCGGGGTCGTGGTTGACTCTTCATCACTCTGTATCGGGGTCGTGGTTGACTCTTCATCACTCTGTATCGGGGTCGTGGTTGACTCTTCATCACTCTGTATTGGGGTCGTGGTTGACTCTTCACCACTCTGTATCGGGGTCGTGGTTGACTCTTCATCACTCTGTATCGGGGTCGTGGTTGACTCTTCATCACTCTGTATCAGGGTTGTGGTTGACTCTTCATCACTCTGTATCAGGGTCGTGGTTGACTCTTCATCACTCTGTATCGGGGTCGTGGTTGACTCTTCATCACTCTGTATCAGGGTCGTGGTTGACTCTTCACCACTCTGTATCGGGGTCGTGGTTGACTCTTCATCACTCTGTATCAGGGTCGTGGTTGACTCTTCACCACTCTGTATCGGGGTCGTGGTTGACTCTTCATCACTCTGTATCGGGGTCGTGGTTGACTCTTCATCACTCTGTATCAGGGTTGTGGTTGACTCTTCATCACTCTGTATCAGGGTCGTGGTTGACTTTTCATCACTCTTCATCGCTCTTCATCACTCTTCATCACTCTTCATCACTCTGTATCAGGGTTGTGGTTGACTCTTCACCACTCTGTATCGGGGTCGTGGTTGACTCTTCATCACTCTGTATCGGGGTCGTGGTTGACTCTTCATCACTCTGTATCGGGGTCGTGGTTGACTCTTCATCACTCTGTATCAGGGTTGTGGTTGACTCTTCATCACTCTGTATCAGGGTCGTGGTTGACTCTTAATCGCTCTTCATCACTCTTCACCACTCTGTATCGGGGTCGTGGTTGACTCTTCATCACTCTGTATTGGGGTCGTGGTTGACTCTTCGTCACTCTGTATCGGGGTCGTGGTTGACTCTTCATCACTCTGTATCAGGGTTGTGGTTGACTCTTCATCACTCTGTATCAGGGTCGTGGTTGACTCTTCATCACTCTTCATCGCTCTTCATCACTCTTCATCACTCTTCATCACTCTGTATCAGGGTCGTGGTTGACTCTTCATCGCTCTTCATCACTCTTCATCACTCTGTATTGGGGTCGTGGTTGACTCTTCATCACTCTTCATCGCTCTTCATCACTCTTCATCACTCTGTATTGGGGTCGTGGTTGACTCTTCATCACTCTTCATCGCTCTTCATCACTCTTCATCAGTCTGTATTGGGGTCGTGGGTCGTGATGAGTCTCTGATCAGTGGGAGCGATCGATGTGACACAGATGTTAACATCTGGATCAGTTCACATGGCAGCGATGATGAACCGGGTCAATCAATAACTGCATGTAGGTTAAAGGGACGCTCCGTAAAACAACATATTTAGCATGAACACCGTCCAGACATGTCTGCCAGCTGTGTGACCATCCCAGTGTTCCCAGTACATTGGTTGGTGGTGGAGGGGTCTGGGTGGAGAGGTCTAGGTGGTGGTGGTGGAGGTGCCTAGGTGGTGGTGGTGGAGGGTTCTGGGTGGAGGTGTCTGGGTGGAGGGGTCTGGGTGGTGGGGTCTGGGTGGAGGGGTCTGGGTGGAGGGGTCTGGGTAGCAGATGGGTGGGGGTGGGGTCCTTTGTCCTGGACCTCCGGCCGGTCAGCTGACCTCTTTAGTGAAGGTGGTTGTGGAGCTTCAGCTGAAGTGAAACATGTTTATTTCATCAGATGAAGGAGTGAGGCGACGATGAGACGGCTTTCTGTCCCCGTTTCTGTGTTGTCTCTGCAGCTCGACGCGCCACAATCCTCTTTGGTCTCCGAAATCTGGGTTAAATGCAAATTGATCGGAGCGATACCAGACAATAATTACCATCCGGTTCCTGTAGACGAGCAGCCGACCAGAAGAGAATCCAATCAGACCTGGATGAGTCTACCGGAGCTCCCGTTCACCTCAACGGACACGAGTCCTTATATCGGCCTGAAGCAACACAAAGGACACAATGTCCAAGCTACGTCCACACCTTGTCCACCCCGTGTCCACCCCGCGTCCACAACATGTCCACACCTTGTCCACCCCGTGTCCACCCCGTGTCCACCCCGTGTCCACGCTGTGTTAATTAGTGATAATAAAAAAAGGAATTTGACTCTGTTTTCTGTTGGTTTCAACACAGAAAGAGATCTACAGTACCCTGATACCTGAACATGTATCTACAGTACCCTGATACCTGAACATTTATCTACAGTACCCTGATACCTGAACATTTATCTACGGTACCCTGATACCTGAACATTTATTTACGGTACCCTGAGCTCTGAGCATGGTTGTGGGTCGGGTCAGGTCTCGATTTAAAACTTTGTGTATCTTAAAGGATACTTAGGATAAATGATAAAGTGTTTTTGACGGAGAGGAAGTGAAGGAATGACTCGTTTTATTTCCTGATAAATAAATAAATCTCTGGTCATTTTCACTAATTCTTGTTTTTCTTCTTCTTCTGTTTTTCCGGTGCGGTTCTGCTGCTTCGACCTGAACAAACTGGTCGTGTTAAAAGCAGGTAAGAAAGAAAACATGCAGTTTCCTCTTTTCTGTGTCGACACTGAAGTGTCCTTGAGTTCCCCTTGCTGCTGTAATCTGCTGACTTGTCGTTTCACGGGGTTTTGTTGACCTCGTCACCGCACTGTTGCTTCTTCTTCTGTTTCTCAGAACACGCACACCTTCCCGTTATGCCCTCGCACTCTTTTATTTCCTTTTCTTCTGTCACACTTCCCACTTCTCTAACCTCCGTTTTACCTTCGCCACTCAATCGCTTTAGATTCCTCTGTTTTCTGACTTTGTGCCACCGACGTGTGGACTAGTCAGAGAGGACGAGTTTAGAGATGAGTTCAGGGTTCTGGGCTGCAGCAGATCCGTCACATTGTTCAGATACTTGGTGGTGTGTTGGTGTGTAACATGTGAGATAGGCCTTTTATTGATCCAGTTATTGATGGACTGCAGTCATTATGTGACATGTTCTGGATGTTTCTGATACTGTAGTTGATGGTTTCCTCTCAGTTGATCTCACTTTATCTCAGTTGATCTCAGTTTCAGTCCACTCTGAAGACTGGTACAGTTAGTGAACATATCAGAGCTTTGATTCAGAATTCTGGCTCAGTTTAGGAACACGATGACCATCAGACATGTCGGTCCAGCTCTGTGTCAACAGTTTGTGTCTCTTAAAGACGCTGCTGCTTCTTCTTCTGTCAAATCTTACTTCCCTTTTCTCTCCGTCTTCAGTCTGAAGGTGTTCAACTGATCTGAGACCCGTTACAGTGAAATCACTCTCTTGTTGATTCTTCAGATAATAATGAGACTTTTTATAATAATACAATATATATAATATATATATAATAATAATGAGTCTGTTTATAATAATATAATATATATATAATAATAATGAGTCTGTTTATAATAATACAATATATATAATATATATATAATAATAATGAGACTGTTTATAATAATACAATATATATAATATATATATAATAATAATGAGTCTGTTTATAATAATACAATATATATAATATATATATAATAATAATGAGACTGTTTATAATAATACAATATATATAATAATAATGAGACTGTTTATAATAATACAATATATATAATATATATATTATAATAATGAGTCTGTTTATAATAATATAATATATATATAATAATAATGAGTCTGTTTATAATAATACAATATATATATAATATATATAATAATAATGAGACTGTTTATAATAATATAATATATATATAATAATAATGAGACTGTTTATAATAATACAATATATATAATATATATAATAATAATGAGTCTGTTTATAATAATACAATATATATAATATATATATAATAATAAAGAGACTGTTTATAATAATACAATATATATAATAATAATGAGACTTTATAATAATACAATATATATAATATATATATAATAATAATGAGTCTGTTTATAATAATATAATATATATATTATAATAATGAGTCTGTTTATAATAATATAATATATATAATAATAATGAGTCTGTTTATAATAATACAATATCTATAATATATATATAATAATAATGAGTCTGTTTATAATAATACAATATATATAATATATATAATAATAATGAGACTGTTCATAATAATACAATATATATAATAATAATGAGACTGTTTATAATAATACAATATACATAATAATAATGAGACTGTTTATAATGATACAATATACATAATATATATATAATAATAATAATAATAATGTGTGGTGTTCCCTCAGGTGGAGCAGAAACAGACGACTTTATCAGACTCCTTAAATATGAATTCAAACAACGTCTGAATATTATTTTTGGCTCCAGTTCAGCGTTTCCAGTGGGTTCATAAAGAGATGATTCTATAATAATATAATAATATAATAATATAATAACATATTCTTTCTGTCTCACAGGAAACTAATTTAATCGTTCATCAGTTTCTGGTTTTTATTCAGAACGAGTGGAATGATGTTGTTGCTATGGAAACCACCTGATTAGTTCTCACTTCATCGTTTTGGTGGCTCAGGATGGTCTGTGATTGGCTGGTTGTATCTATAGATTAACTTCAGGATGGTCTGTGATTGGCTGGTTGTATCTCTAGATTAACTTCAGGATGGTCTGTGATTGGCTGGTTGTATCTATAGATTATCTTCAGGATGGTCTGTGATTGGCTGGTTGTATCTATAGATTATCTTCAGGATGGTCTGTGATTGGCTGGTTGTATCTATAGATTAACTTCAGGATGGTCTGTGATTGGCTGGTTGTATCTATAGATTAACTTCAGGATGGTCTGTGATTGGCTGGTTGTATCTATAGATTAACTTCAGGATGGTCTGTGATTGGGTGGTTGTATCTATAGATAAACTGTCTCTATCTGAACGTATAGTGAATCTGTTCGTTGGACAGTTTAACTAAACATGATCAAATAATCAGCAGCTAATCAATAATCAATGTTTCATTATAAACACTGGCAGCGTTTCCCATAGTACAGTTACATTCTACAGGAGGGGGTGATGATGAACGATTCAGGAATGAACGACAACATCAAGCTGCCAAACATTCTAGCACACACACACACACACATATGTATATATATATAAACATATATATATACATATAAATTACTCTGACTTCCTGTCACTGAGGTTGTTTTTAACTTTCTCACTTCACTTTTTTATTACGGAAGTTTATTATAATAAATTATTACACGGCTCTGTTGAATGCTCCATTGTGATTGGTCAATCAATGAGTTCTATGATCTTTTGTTTCTTTATGCTTCTCAGACCGTTGCTGCGTATAACAGACCGTTGCTATGTATAACAGACCGTTGCTATGTATAACAGTAGGTTGATATGTATAATAGACCGTTGCTATGTATAACAGACCGTTGCTATGTATAACAGACCGTTGCTATGTATAACAGACCGTTGATATGTATAACAGACCGTTGCTATGTATAATAGACCGTTGCTATGTATAACAGACAGTTGATATGTATAACAGACCGTTGATATGTATAACAGACCGTTGCTATGTATAACAGACAGTTGATATGTATAACAGACCGTTGATATGTATAACAGACCGTTGCTATGTATAACAGACAGTTGATATGTATAACAGACCGTTGATATGTATAACAGACTGTTGATATGTATAACAGACCGTTGATATGTATAATAGACCGTTGCTATGTATAATAAACCGTCGCTATGTATAACAGACCGTTAATATGTATAACAGTAGGTTGATATGTATAACAGACTGTTGCTATGTATAATAGACCGTTGCTATGTATGACAGACAGTTGATATGTATAACAGACCGTTGATATGTATAACAGACCGTTGATATGTATAACAGACCGTTGCTATGTATAACAGACCGTTGCTATGTATAATAGACCGTTGCTATGTATAACAGACCGTTGCTATGTATAACAGACCGTTGATATGTATAACAGACCGTTGATATGTATAACAGACCGTTGCTATGTATAATAGACCGTTGCTATGTATAACAGACCGTTGCTATGTATAACAGGCAGTTGATATGTATAACAGACAGTTGATATGTATAACAGTAGGTTGATATGTATAACATACCGTTGCTACGTATAGCAGACCGTTGCTATGTATAATAGACCGTTGATATGTATAACAGACCATTGATATGTATAACAGACCGTTGATATGTAAAGCAGACCGTTGATATGTATAACAGACTGTTGATATGTATAATAGACCATTGCTATGTATAACATACCGTTGCTACGTATAGCAGACCGTTGCTATGTATAATAGACCGTTGATATGTATAACATACCGTTGCTACGTATAGCAGACCGTTGCTATGTATAATAGACCGTTGATATGTATAACAGACCGTTGATATATATAACAGACCGTTGATATGTATAACAGACCGTTGATATGTATAATAGACCGTTGCTATGTATAACATACCGTTGCTACGTATAGCAGACCGTTGCTATGTATAATAGACCGTTGATATGTATAACAGACCGTTGATATGTATAACAGACCGTTGATATGTATAATAGACCGTTGATATGTATAACAGACCGTTGATATGTATAACAGACAGTTGCTGTCTGTAGTGAAGTGGTCTGTAGTGAATTGGTCTGTGGTGAAGTGGTCTGTAGTGAAGTGGTCTGTAGTGAAGTGGTCTGTAGCTAAGTGGTCTGTAGTGAATTGGTCTGTAGTGAAGTGGTCTGTGATTAACTGGTCAGTGGTGAAGTGGTCTGTAGTGAAGTGGTCTGTAGTGAACTGGTCTGTAGTGAAGTGGTCTGTAGTGAAGTGGTCTGTGATTAACTGGTCTGTAGTGAAGTGGTCTGTAGTGAATTGGTCTGTAGTGAATTGGTCTGTGGTGAACTGGTCTGTAGTGAAGTGGTCTGTAGAGAACTGGTCTGTAGTGAAGTGGTCTGTAGAGAACTGGTCTGTAGTGAAGTGGTCTGTAGTGAAGTGGTCTGTAGTGAATTGGTCTGTAGTGAAGTGGTCTGTAGTGAAGTGGTCTGTAGTGAAGTGGTCTGTAGTGAACTGGTCTGTAGTGAAGTGGTCTGTAGTGAAGTGGTCTGTAGTGAATTGGTCTGTAGTGAAGTGGTCTGTAGAGAACTGGTCTGTAGTGAAGTGGTCTGTAGTGAAGTGGTCTGTGATTAACTGGTCTGTAGTGAAGTGGTCTGTAGTGAAGTGGTCTGTAGTGAATTGGTCTGTAGTGAAGTGGTCTGTAGAGAACTGGTCTGTAGTGAAGTGGTCTGTAGTGAAGTGGTCTGTGGTGAACTGGTCTGTAGTGAAGTGGTCTGTAGAGAACTGGTCTGTAGTGAAGTGGTCTGTAGAGAACTGGTCTGTAGTGAAGTGGTCTGTAGTGAAGTGGTCTGTAGTGAATTGGTCTGTAGTGAAGTGGTCTGTAGTGAAGTGGTCTGTAGTGAAGTGGTCTGTAGAGAACTGGTCTGTAGTGAAGTGGTCTGTAGTGAAGTGGTCTGTGATTAACTGGTCTGTAGTGAAGTGGAGGCAGCTCATCTCAGAGGTCCTGTAGAGACCAGATCACGGTATCTCGGGTCTCGTTGTGACGCCTGATGAGCCGACTCAGAGGAAATACTGCTCTGTGATTGGCTGATTCTTTGGTCCTGTTGTAGCGGAGGATGTGTTCAGTGATCAGACTGGGGGGGGGGGGGTGGATCATTAATATAATTATTATTATTAATAACTCGTTGTAGAAAGTGATGACGGCGGTGGATTTCTTCTTCTTCTGTTCTGTTTTGGTGGACGGAGGTTTGGTGAGTCAACGGTGAAGAGACGCCGTCAGCAGTTTCACTAGTTTCACTTCAGTAAACGGTTCCAGGAACAGATCCGGTTCCTCCGAACACCGTCAGCCTGCTGAGGCAACACCGACAACACCGTCAGCCCGCTGAGACAACACCGACAACACCGTCAGCCCGCTGAGGCAACACCGACTCTGAGAGTGTTCATGAACACCGTCAGCCCGCTGAGACAACACCGACAACACCGTCAGCCCGCTGAGGCAACACCGACTCTGAGAGTGTTCATGAACACCGTCAGCCCGCTGAGGCAACACCGACTCTGAGAGTGTTCATGAACACCGTCAGCCCGCTGAGACAACACCGACAACACCGTCAGCCCGCTGAGACAACACCGACAACACCGTCAGCCCGCTGAGACAACACCAACTCTGGGAGTGTTCATGAACACCATCAGCCCACTGAGACAACACCGACTCTGAGAGTGTTCATGAACACCGTCAGCCCGCTGATGCAACACCGACAACACCGTCAGCCCGCTGAGACAACACCGACTCTGGGAGTGTTCATGAACACGTCAGCCCACTGAGACAACACCGACTCTGAGAGTGTTCATGAACACCGTCAGCCCGCTGAGGCAACACCGACTCTGAGAGTGTTCATGAACACCGTCAGCCGGCTGAGACAACACCGACAACACCGTCAGCCCACTGAGACAACACCGACAACACCGTCAGCCCGCTGAGACAACACCGACAACACCGTCAGCCCGCTGAGACAACACCGACTCTAAGAGTGTTCATGAACATCGTCAGCCCGCTGAGGCAACACCGACTCTGAGAGTGTTCATGAACACCGTCAGCCCGCTGAGGCAACACCGACTCTGAGAGTGTTCATGAACACCGTCAGCCCGCTGAGGCAACACCGACTCTGAGAGTGTTCATGAACACCGTCAGCCCGCTGAGGCAACACCGACTCTGAGAGTGTTCATGAACACCGTCAGCCCGCTGAGGCAACACCGACTCTGAGAGTGTTCATGAACACCGTCAGCCCGATGAGGCAACACCGACAACACCGTCAGCCCGCTGAGACAACACCGACTCTGAGAGTGTTCATGAACACCGTCAGCCCGCTGAGGCAACACCGACTCTGAGAGTGTTCATGAACACCGTCAGCCCGCTGAGGCAACACCGACTCTGAGAGTGTTCATGAACACCGTCAGCCCGCTGAGGCAACACCGACTCTGAGAGTGTTCATGAACACCGTCAGCCCGCTGAGGCAACACCGACAACACCGTCAGCCCGCTGAGACAACACCGACAACACCGTCAGCCCGCTGAGACAACACCGACTCCGAGAGTGTTCATGAACATCGTCAGCCCGCCGAGGCAACACCGACTCTGAGAGTGTTCATGAACATCGTCAGCCCGCCGAGGCAACACCGACTCTGAGAGTGTTCATGAACAGTGTCACAAACTACAACCATAGCGCTTAGCGTGCATGTAGTGTGTAGCGGTTAGCGTATAGCATGTAGCATGTAGCATGTCAGTCTAAAGTGGAGTGCGGATGGAGGCTGATGGAGGCTGATGGAGGCTGATGGAGGAAGTTGAACCACCTGCAGTCGAGAATTATTTGTAGTGAAAAGTTTCTGACAGGATGATGGAGGATGATGAGGATGATGATGATGATGATGATGATGATGGAGGAGGATGATGATGATGATGATGATGATGATAATGATGGAGAATGATAATGATGATGATGATGATGATGATAATGATGGAGGATGATGATGATGATGATGATGATGATGATGATGATGATGATGGAGGTTTTCATCGGAGGATTTAATAATAATGATAACGCTCATCCCCACCCCCCCTGCGCTCCATCACAGCCAGCAGACGCTATTTATTATTCACACTTAAAGTCTGACTTTGACTTTCTCTTAAAGCAACCTACATTTATAAAGGGGGGGGGGTGGGCAGCCTCCCCCCCCCCTCAGAGGCTGATGATGATGATTAATTGATCGCTGAACGGAGAGATGAAGTTTGATTGGCTTCAAAACGCATGTAGAACAAGATCCACACTTCAAACAGGAGTTACACTTCACTTCTTTATTTCTTTATTTCTACCTTCAGATGGATCCTTATTTATATATGAAGAGTTCACACACGCACGCACGCACGCACGCACACACACACACACACACACACACACACTGTAACAGTCAAATCTGCTGTCGACTGTTTTTCTGTTTTTCAACAGAAACAGAAGAAAAGAAACGAGTCGAGACGTCTGACCTTCTTCTTCTTCTTTGGTTGAAACATACCGGTCACCGCCCACACACACACACTCTGTCTGTGTGTGTGTGTGTGTATGTGTGTGTGTGTGTGTGTGTGTGTGTGTGTGTGTGTGTGTGTGTGTCAGGTCTTATCAGACGGCAGCAGAAGTGTTTTGTCTTGCTGTAGTTTGTGTAATCAGAGGGGGCGGGGCTTCAACCGACACACTCTGCTGCTGATAGGATTACCGTTAAAGTCTCACCTTCACCTCCTCCACATCATCAACCACATCATCAACCACAACATCAACTACAGTGTCCTCTAGGGTGTCCTTCCAGTAGAGAAAACATGATGTAGTGTCCTCTAGGGTGTCCTTCCAGTAGAGAGAATGTGATGTAGTGTCCTCTAGGGTGTCCTTCCAGTAGAGAAAACATGATGTAGTGTCCTCTAGGGTGTCCTTCCAGTAGAGAAAACATGATGTAGTGTCCTCTAGGGTGTCCTTCCAGTAGAGAAAACATGATGCAGTGTCCTCTAGGGTGTCCTTCCAGTAGAGAGAATGTGATGTAGTGCCCTCTAGGGTGTCCTTCCAGTAGAGAGAATGTGATGTAGTGCCCTCTAGGGTGTCCTTCCAGTAGAGAGAATGTGATGTAGTGTCCTCTAGGGTGTCCTTCCAGTAGAGAAAACATGATGTAGTGCCCTCTAGGGTGTCCTTCCAGTAGAGAAAACATGATGCAGTGTCCTCTAGGGTGTCCTTTCAGTGGAGAAAACATGATGCAGTGTCCTCTAGGGTGTCCTTTCAGTAGAGAAAATATGATGCAGTGTCCTCTAGGGTGTCCTTTCAGTGGAGAAAACATGATGTAGTGCCCTCTAGGGTGTCAGTTTGAGTTACACCTCAGACAGGAAACACTTATTGTGAACCTCTTATCACACGTATTACCTCGGAGGCATTTAATATAAACTGGAAAAACAAAGTTCGGAAACTTGTGTATGGTCGATTATTTCTCTGTTGTTACAATGCTAATTGGCATTATATTTTACATCGTTGGAAAGCCTGTTTATTTACCTTCGCAATGATGTCCAACTTGTAAGGATCATGCATTTGTGAGATGAGCAGCACAGCTGATTATGTGGGTAGCGTCCAAGAAAAATTTGCCAAAATGCCATAAACAGTGTATTCTCATAAGGCTACCAGGAAGCCTGCAATGACTGCCCTTCACTGTCAGGCCCATTTGCGCTGGTGTCTCCAACACAGACAATGGAACCTGAACATGTGGGGGAATGTCATGTTCAGTGATGAGTCCAGGTTCTGTCTGCCAAAGTTGGATGGCAGGTCAAAGTATGGAGACGATGTGGAGAACGCTATGCTGATTGTTGCACCGATGGAGTAACAGCTTTTGGTGGGGGCAGTGTCATGGTGTGGGGGGGGGCATCTCCCTCACTGGCAAAACAAGGCTTGTCATCATTGAAGGCCATCTCAATGCAGGGAGATATCAGGATGAGATTCTGCAGCCAGTGGCGAGCCCATATCTCCACAATCTGGCACCTAACTTCATCCTCCAAGAAACAACGCCCCCCCCCCACAGAGCCAGGGTTATCACAGACTACCTCCACAATGTGGGAGTAGAGAGAATGGAACGGCCTGCCAAGAGTCCACACCTCAACCCAATTCAACATGTGGGATCATCTTGGGCGTGCTGTACGTGTTAGAGTGACCAACACAACCACGCTGGCTGACCTGCAACCAATCCTGGTTGAGGAATGGAACACCATCCCACAGCAACGTGTGACAAGGTTGGTGACCAGCATGAGGAGGAGGTGCCAGGCTGTTGTGGCTGCGTATGGATCTTCCACCGCTACTGAGCCTCCTGACGGTGGATTCAATCAATCAATATGTCTTGTTTGTTCCTTGTTACTGATAGAGAGTTCAGTCATCCACCAAACAACTCAAAACAAGAGTCAACACCAACAGGAGAATACACTGTTTACCATTGACCGAGCATTTTGGCAAATTTTTCTTGGGCGCTCCCCACATAATCAGCTGTGCTGCTCATCCCACAAATGCATGATCCTTACAAGTGGGACATCATTGTGAAGGTAAATAAACAGGCTTTCCAACCATGTAAAATACAATGACCATTAGCATTGATACAACAGAGAAATAATCCACCAAACACAAGTTTCCAAACTTTGTTTTTCCAGTATAGTACTGAATATAGTATGTAGTACTGAGTATAGTATGTAGTACTGAGTATAGTATGTAGTACTGAGTATAGTATATAGTACTGAATATAGTATATAGTACTGAATATAGTATATAGTACTGAGTATAGTATGTAGTACTGAGTATAGTATGTAGTACTGAGTATAGTATGTAGTACTGAATATAGTATATAGTACTGAGTATAGTATGTAGTACTGAGTATAGTATGTAGTACTGAGTATAGTATGTAGTACTGAATATAGTATGTAGTACTGAGTATAGTATGTAGTACTGAGTATAGTATGTAGTACTGAGTATAGTATATAGTACTGAGTATAGTATGTAGTACTGAATATAGTATGTAGTACTGAGTATAGTATGTAGTACTGAGTATAGTATGTAGTACTGAGTATAGTATGTAGTACTGAGTATAGTATATAGTACTGAATATAGTATGTAGTACTGAGTATAGTATGTAGTACTGAG
>JAUPFX010000014.1:33228341-33253341 GCA_036937225.1 Sebastes paucispinis | reverse complement strand
TTCTGTAGTCCTGTAGTCCTGTAGTCCTGTAGTTCTGTAGTTCTGTAGTCCTTTAGTCCTGTAGTCCTGTAGTCCTGTAGTCCTGTAGTCCTGTAGTTCTGTAGTCCTGTAGTCCTGTAGTTCTGTAGTCCTGTAGTCCTGTAGTTCTGTAGTTCTAAAGTTCTGTAGTCCTGTAGTTATGTAGTCCTGTAGTCCTGTAGCTCTGTAGCCCTGTAGCCCTGTAGTCCTGTAGTTCTGTAGTCCTGTAGTCCTGTAGTCCTGTAGTTCTGTAGTCCTGTACTTCTGTAGTCCTGTAGTCCTGTAGTTCTGTAGTTCTGTAGTCCTGTAGTTCTGTAGTTCTGTAGGCCTGTAGTTCTGTAGTTCTGTAGTCCTGTAGTCCTGTAGTCCTGTAGTCCAGTAGTTCTGTAGTCCTGTAGTTCTGTAGTTCTGTAGTTCTGTAGTCCTGTAGTCCTGTAGTTCTGTAGTTCTGTAGTCCTGTAGTTCTGTAGTTCTGTAGTCCTGTAGTTCTGTAGTTCTGTAGTCCTGTAGTCCTGTAGTTCTGTAGTTCTGTAGTCCTGTAGTCCTGTAGTCCTGTAGTCCTGTAGTCCTGTAGTTCTGTAGTCCTGTAGTCCTGTAGTCCTGTAGTTCTGTAGTTCTGTAGTTCTGTAGTCCTGTAGTCCTGTAGTCCTGTAGTCCTGTAGTTCTGTAGTCCTGTAGTCCTGTAGTCCTGTAGTTCTGTAGTTCTAAAGTTCTGTAGTCCTGTAGTCCTGTAGTCCTTTAGTTCTGTAGTCCTGTAGTCCTGTAGTTCTGTAGTTCTGTAGTCCTGTAGTCCTGTAGCTCTGTAGCCCTGTAGTTCTGTAGTTCTGTAGCTCTGTAGCCCTGTAGTCCTGTAGTCCTGTAGTCCTGTAGTCCTGTAGCTCTGTAGCCCTGTAGTCCTGTAGTTCTGTAGTCCTGTAGTCCTGTAGTCCTGTAGTCCTGTATTCCTGTAGTCCTGTAGTTCTGTAGTCCTGTAATCCTGTAGTCCTGTAGTCCTGTAGTTCTGTAGTCCTGTAGTCTTGTAGTTCTGTAGTTCTGTAGCTCTGTAGTCCATTAGTCCTGTAGTCCTGTAGTCCTGTAGTTCTGTAGTCCTGTAGTCCTGTAGTCCTGTAGTTCTGTAGTCCTGTAGTTCTGTAGTTCTGTAGTCCTGTAGTTCTGTAGTTCTGTAGGCCTGTAGTTCTGTAGTCCTGTAGTCCTGTAGTCCTGTAGTTCTGTAGTCCTGTAGTCCTGTAGTTCTGTAGTTCTGTAGTTCTGTAGTTCTGTAGTTCTGTAGTCCTGTAGTCCTGTAGTTCTGTAGTTCTGTAGTTCTAAAGTTCTGTAGTCCTGTAGTTATGTAGTCCTGTAGTTCTGTAGTCCTATAATCCTGTAGTCCTGTAGTCCTTTAGTTCTGTAGTCCTGTAGTTCTGTAGTCCTGTAGTTCTGTAGTTCTGTAGTCCTTTAGTCCTTTAGTCCTGTAGTCCTTTAGTCCTGTAGTCCTGTAGTTCTGTAGTCCTGTAGTCCTGTAGTTCTGTAGTCCTGTAGTCCTGTAGTTCTGTAGTTCTAAAGTTCTGTAGTCCTGTAGTTATGTAGTCCTGTAGTCCTGTAGCTCTGTAGCCCTGTAGCCCTGTAGTCCTGTAGTTCTGTAGTCCTGTAGTCCTGTAGTTCTGTAGTCCTGTAGTTCTGTAGGCCTGTAGTTCTGTAGCTCTGTAGTCCTGTAGTCCTGTAGTCTTGTAGTTCTGTAGTCCTGTAGTCCTGTAGTCCTGTAGTCCTGTAGTTCTGTAGTTCTAATGTCCTGTAGTCCTGTAGTCCTGTAGTCCTGTAGTCCTGTAGTTCTGTAGTCCTGTAGTTCTGTAGTTCTGTAGTCCTGTAGTCCTGTAGCTCTGTAGCCCTGTAGTTCTGTAGTTCTGTAGCTCTGTAGTCCTGTAGTCCTGTAGTCCTGTAGTCCTGTAGTCCTGTAATTCTGTAGTCCTGTAGTCCTGTAGTTCTGTAGTCCTGTAGTCCTGTAGTTCTAAAGTTCTGTAGTCCTGTAGTCCTGTAGTCTTGTAGTTCTGTAGTTCTTTAGCTCTGTAGTCCATTAGTCCTGTAGTCCTGTAGTACTGTAGTTCTGTAGTTCTAAAGTTCTGTAGTCCTGTAGTTATGTAGTCCTGTAGTCCTGTAGCTCTGTAGCCCTGTAGCCCTGTAGTCCTGTAGTTCTGTAGTCCTGTAGTCCTGTAGTCCTGTAGTTCTGTGGTCCTGTATTTCTGTAGTCCTGTAGTCCTGTAGTCCTGTAGTTCTGTAGTCCTGTAGTTCTGTAGGCCTGTAGTTCTGTAGTTCTGTAGTCCTGTAGTCCTGTAGTCCTGTAGTCCAGTAGTTCTGTAGTCCTTTAGTTCTGTAGTTCTGTAGTTCTAAAGTTCTGTAGTCCTGTAGTCCTGTAGTCCTTTAGTTCTGTAGTCCTGTAGTCCTGTAGTTCTGTAGTTCTGTAGTCCTGTAGTCCTGTAGCTCTGTAGCCCTGTAGTTCTGTAGTTCTGTAGCTCTGTAGCCCTGTAGTCCTGTAGTCCTGTAGTCCTGTAGTCCTGTAGTCTTGTAGTTCTGTAGTTCTGTAGCTCTGTAGTCCATTAGTCCTGTAGTCCTGTAGTCCTGTAGTTCTGTAGTCCTGTAGTCCTGTAGTCCTGTAGTCCTGTAGTCCTGTAGTTCTGTAGTCCTGTAGTCCTGTAGTTCTGTAGTTCTGTAGTCCTGTAGTCTTGTAGTTCTGTAGTTCTGTAGCTCTGTAGTCCTGTAGTCCTGTAGTCTTGTAGTTCTGTAGTCCTGTAGTCCTGTAGTCCTGTAGTCCTGTAGTTCTGTAGTTCTAAAGTCCTGTAGTCCTGTAGTCCTGTAGTCCTGTAGTTCTGTAGTCCTGTAGTTCTGTAGTTCTGTAGTCCTGTAGTCCTGTAGCTCTGTAGCCCTGTAGTTCTGTAGTTCTGTAGCTCTGTAGTCCTGTAGTCCTGTAGTCCTGTAGTCCTGTAGTTCTGTAGTCCTGTAGTCCTGTAGTCCTGTAGTTCTGTAGTCCTGTAATCCTGTAGTCCTGTAGTTCTGTAGTCCTGTAGTCTTGTAGTTCTGTAGTTCTTTAGCTCTGTAGTCCATTAGTCCTGTAGTCCTGTAGTACTGTAGTTCTGTAGTTCTAAAGTTCTGTAGTCCTGTAGTTATGTAGTCCTGTAGTCCTGTAGTCCTGTAGTTCTGTAGTTCTGTAGTTCTGTAGTCCTTTAGTCCTGTAGTCCTGTAGTTCTGTAGTTCTGTAGTCCTGTAGTCCTGTAGTCCTGTAGTTCTGTAGTCCTGTATTTCTGTAGTCCTGTAGTCCTGTAGTCCTGTAGTTCTGTAGTTCTGTAGTTCTGTAGTCCTTTAGTCCTGTAGTCCTGTAGTTCTGTAGTTCTGTAGTCCTGTAGTCCTGTAGTCCTGTATTTCTGTAGTCCTGTAGTCCTGTAGTCCTGTAGTCCTGTAGTCCTGTAGTTCTGTAGTCCTGTAGTTCTGTAGTTCTGTAGTCCTGTAGTCCTGTAGTCCTGTAGTCCAGTAGTTCTGTAGTCCTGTAGTTCTGTAGTTCTGTAGTTCTAAAGTTCTGTAGTCCTGTAGTCCTGTAGTCCTTTAGTTCTGTAGTCCTGTAGTCCTGTAGTTCTGTAGTTCTGTAGTCCTGTAGTCCTGTAGCTCTGTAGCCCTGTAGTTCTGTAGTTCTGTAGCTCTGTAGCCCTGTAGTCCTGTAGTCCTGTAGTCCTGTAGTCCTGTAGCTCTGTAGCCCTGTAGCCCTGTAGTCCTGTAGTTCTGTAGTCCTGTAGTCCTGTAGTCCTGTAGTCCTGTAGTTCTGTAGTCCTGTAATCCTGTAGTCCTGTAGTCCTGTAGTTCTGTAGTCCTGTAGTCTTGTAGTTCTGTAGTTCTGTAGCTCTGTAGTCCATTAGTCCTGTAGTCCTGTAGTCCTGTAGTTCTGTAGTCCTGTAGTCCTGTAGTCCTGTAGTTCTGTAGTCCTGTAGTTCTGTAGTCCTGTAGTCCTGTAGTCCTGTAGCTCTGTAGCCCTGTAGCCCTGTAGTTCTGTAGTCCTGTAGTCCTGTAGTCCTGTAGTCCTGTAGTTCTGTAGTCCTGTAGTCCTGTAGTTCTGTAGTCCTGTAATCCTGTAGTCCTGTAGTCCTGTAGTTCTGTAGTCCTGTAGTCTTGTAGTTCTGTAGTTCTGTAGCTCTGTAGTCCATTAGTCCTGTAGTCCTGTAGTCCTGTAGTTCTGTAGTCCTGTAGTCCTGTAGTCCTGTAGTCCTGTAGTTCTGTAGTCCTGTAGTCCTGTAGTTCTGTAGTTCTGTAGTCCTGTAGTCTTGTAGTTCTGTAGTTCTGTAGCTCTGTAGTCCTGTAGTCCTGTAGTCTTGTAGTTCTGTAGTCCTGTAGTCCTGTAGTCCTGTAGTCCTGTAGTTCTGTAGTTCTAAAGTCCTGTAGTCCTGTAGTCCTGTAGTCCTGTAGTCCTGTAGTTCTGTAGTCCTGTAGTTCTGTAGTTCTGTAGTCCTGTAGTCCTGTAGCTCTGTAGCCCTGTAGTTCTGTAGTTCTGTAGCTCTGTAGTCCTGTAGTCCTGTAGTCCTGTAGTCCTGTAGTCCTGTAGTCCTGTAATTCTGTAGTCCTGTAGTCCTGTAGTTCTGTAGTCCTGTAGTCCTGTAGTTCTAAAGTTCTGTAGTCCTGTAGTTATGTAGTCCTGTAGTCCTGTAGTCCTGTAGTCCTGTAGTTCTGTAGTTCTGTAGTTCTGTAGTCCTGTAGTTCTGTAGTTCTGTAGCTCTGTAGTCCATTAGTCCTGTAGTCCTGTAGTCCTGTAGTCCTGTAGCTCTGTAGCCCTGTAGTTCTGTAGTTCTGTAGCTCTGTAGTCCTGTAGTCCTGTAGTCCTGTAGTCCTGTAGTCCTGTAGTTCTGTAGTCCTGTAGTCCTGTAGTCCTGTAGTTCTGTAGTCCTGTAATCCTGTAGTCCTGTAGTTCTGTAGTCCTGTAGTCTTGTAGTTCTGTAGTTCTTTAGCTCTGTAGTCCATTAGTCCTGTAGTCCTGTAGTACTGTAGTTCTGTAGTTCTAAAGTTCTGTAGTCCTGTAGTTATGTAGTCCTGTAGTCCTGTAGTCCTGTAGTTCTGTAGTTCTGTAGTTCTGTAGTCCTTTAGTCCTGTAGTCCTGTAGTTCTGTAGTTCTGTAGTCCTGTAGTCCTGTAGTCCTGTAGTTCTGTAGTCCTGTATTTCTGTAGTCCTGTAGTCCTGTAGTCCTGTAGTTCTGTAGTTCTGTAGTTCTGTAGTCCTTTAGTCCTGTAGTCCTGTAGTTCTGTAGTTCTGTAGTCCTGTAGTCCTGTAGTCCTGTAGTTCTGTAGTCCTGTATTTCTGTAGTCCTGTAGTCCTGTAGTTCTGTAGTCCTGTAGTTCTGTAGGCCTGTAGTTCTGTAGTTCTGTAGTCCTGTAGTCCTGTAGTCCTGTAGTCCAGTAGTTCTGTAGTCCTGTAGTTCTGTAGTTCTGTAGTTCTAAAGTTCTGTAGTCCTGTAGTCCTGTAGTCCTTTAGTTCTGTAGTCCTGTAGTCCTGTAGTTCTGTAGTTCTGTAGTCCTGTAGTCCTGTAGCTCTGTAGCCCTGTAGTTCTGTAGTTCTGTAGCTCTGTAGCCCTGTAGTCCTGTAGTCCTGTAGTCCTGTAGTCCTGTAGCTCTGTAGCCCTGTAGCCCTGTAGTCCTGTAGTTCTGTAGTCCTGTAGTCCTGTAGTCCTGTAGTCCTGTAGTTCTGTAGTCCTGTAATCCTGTAGTCCTGTAGTCCTGTAGTTCTGTAGTCCTGTAGTCTTGTAGTTCTGTAGTTCTGTAGCTCTGTAGTCCATTAGTCCTGTAGTCCTGTAGTCCTGTAGTTCTGTAGTCCTGTAGTCCTGTAGTCCTGTAGTCCTGTTGTTCTGTAGTCCTGTAGTTCTGTAGTCCTGTAGTCCTGTAGTCCTGTAGCTCTGTAGCCCTGTAGCCCTGTAGTTCTGTAGTCCTGTAGTCCTGTAGTCCTGTAGTCCTGTAGTTCTGTAGTCCTGTAGTCCTGTAGTTCTGTAGTCCTGTAATCCTGTAGTCCTGTAGTCCTGTAGTTCTGTAGTCCTGTAGTCTTGTAGTTCTGTAGTTCTGTAGCTCTGTAGTCCATTAGTCCTGTAGTCCTGTAGTCCTGTAGTTCTGTAGTCCTGTAGTCCTGTAGTCCTGTAGTCCTGTAGTTCTGTAGTCCTGTAGTCCTGTAGTTCTGTAGTTCTGTAGTCCTGTAGTCTTGTAGTTCTGTAGTTCTGTAGCTCTGTAGTCCTGTAGTCCTGTAGTCTTGTAGTTCTGTAGTCCTGTAGTCCTGTAGTCCTGTAGTCCTGTAGTTCTGTAGTTCTAAAGTCCTGTAGTCCTGTAGTCCTGTAGTCCTGTAGTCCTGTAGTTCTGTAGTCCTGTAGTTCTGTAGTTCTGTAGTCCTGTAGTCCTGTAGCTCTGTAGCCCTGTAGTTCTGTAGTTCTGTAGCTCTGTAGTCCTGTAGTCCTGTAGTCCTGTAGTCCTGTAGTCCTGTAGTCCTGTAATTCTGTAGTCCTGTAGTCCTGTAGTTCTGTAGTCCTGTAGTCCTGTAGTTCTAAAGTTCTGTAGTCCTGTAGTTATGTAGTCCTGTAGTCCTGTAGTCCTGTAGTCCTGTAGTTCTGTAGTTCTGTAGTTCTGTAGTCCTGTAGTTCTGTAGTTCTGTAGCTCTGTAGTCCATTAGTCCTGTAGTCCTGTAGTCCTGTAGTCCTGTAGTTCTGTAGTCCTGTAGTCCTGTAGTCCTGTAGTTCTGTAGTCCTGTAATCCTGTAGTCCTGTAGTTCTGTAGTCCTGTAGTCTTGTAGTTCTGTAGTTCTTTAGCTCTGTAGTCCATTAGTCCTGTAGTCCTGTAGTACTGTAGTTCTGTAGTTCTAAAGTTCTGTAGTCCTGTAGTTATGTAGTCCTGTAGTCCTGTAGTCCTGTAGTTCTGTAGTTCTGTAGTCCTTTAGTCCTGTAGTTCTGTAGTTCTGTAGTCCTGTAGTCCTGTAGTCCTGTAGTTCTGTAGTCCTGTAGTTCTGTAGTTCTGTAATCCTGTAGTCCTGTAGTTCTAAAGTTCTGTAGTCCTGTAGTTATGTAGTCCTGTAGTTCTGTAGTCCTGTAGTCCTGTAGTCCTGTAGTCCTGTAGTTCTGTAGTCCTGTAATCCTGTAGTCCTGTAGTCCTGTAGTCCTGTAGCTCTGTAGCCCTGTAGCCCTGTAGCCCTGTAGTTCTGTAGTCCTGTAGTCCTGTAGTCCTGTAGTCCTGTAGTTCTGTAGTCCTGTAGTCCTGTAGTTCTGTAGTCCTGTAATCCTGTAGTCCTGTAGTCCTGTAGTTCTATAGTCCTGTAGTCTTGTAGTTCTGTAGTTCTGTAGCTCTGTAGTCCATTAGTCCTGTAGTCCTGTAGTCCTGTAGTTCTGTAGTCCTGTAGTCCTGTAGTCCTGTAGTCCTGTAGTCCTGTAGTTCTGTAGTCCTGTAGTCCTGTAGTTCTGTAGTTCTGTAGTCCTGTAGTCTTGTAGTTCTGTAGTTCTGTAGCTCTGTAGTCCTGTAGTCCTGTAGTCTTGTAGTTCTGTAGTCCTGTAGTCCTGTAGTCCTGTAGTCCTGTAGTTCTGTAGTTCTAAAGTCCTGTAGTCCTGTAGTCCTGTAGTCCTGTAGTCCTGTAGTTCTGTAGTCCTGTAGTTCTGTAGTTCTGTAGTCCTGTAGTCCTGTAGCTCTGTAGCCCTGTAGTTCTGTAGTTCTGTAGCTCTGTAGTCCTGTAGTCCTGTAGTCCTGTAGTCCTGTAGTCCTGTAGTCCTGTAGTCCTGTAGTTCTGTAGTTCTGTAGTTCTGTAGTCCTGTAGTTCTGTAGTTCTGTAGCTCTGTAGTCCATTAGTCCTGTAGTCCTGTAGTCCTGTAGTCCTGTAGTCCTGTAGTTCTGTAGTCCTGTAGTCCTGTAGTCCTGTAGTTCTGTAGTCCTGTAATCCTGTAGTCCTGTAGTTCTGTAGTCCTGTAGTCTTGTAGTTCTGTAGTTCTTTAGCTCTGTAGTCCATTAGTCCTGTAGTCCTGTAGTACTGTAGTTCTGTAGTTCTAAAGTTCTGTAGTCCTGTAGTTATGTAGTCCTGTAGTCCTGTAGTCCTGTAGTTCTGTAGTTCTGTAGTCCTTTAGTCCTGTAGTCCTGTAGTTCTGTAGTTCTGTAGTCCTGTAGTTCTGTAGTCCTGTAGTTCTGTAGTTCTGTAATCCTGTAGTCCTGTAGTTCCAAAGTTCTGTAGTCCTGTAGTTATGTAGTCCTGTAGTTCTGTAGTCCTGTAGTCCTGTAGTCCTGTAGTTCTAAAGTTCTGTAGTCCTGTAGTTATGTAGTCCTGTAGTCCTGTAGTCCTGTAGTCTTGTACTTCTGTAGTCCTGTAGTCCTGTAGTCCTGTAGTTCTGTAGTCCTGTAGTTCTGTAATTCTGTAGTCCTGTAGTCCTGTAGTTCTGTAGTTCTAAAGTTCTGTAGTCCTGTAGTTATGTAGTCCTGTAGTTCTGTAGTCCTGTAGTCCTGTAGTCCTTTAGTTCTGTAGTTCTGTAGTTCTGTAGTCCTTTAGTCCTGTAGTCCTGTAGTCCTGTAATCCTGTTGTTCTGTAGTTCTGTAGTTCTGTAGTCCTGTAGTCCTGTAGTTCTGTAGTTCTAAAGTTCTGTAGTCCTGTAGTTATTTAGTCCTGTAGTTCTGTAGTCCTGTAGTTATGTAGTCCTTTAGTCCTGTAGTTCTGTAGTTCTAAAGTTCTGTAGTCCTGTAGTTATGTAGTCCTGTAGTCCTGTAGTCCTGTAGTCCTTTAGTTCTGTAGTCCTGTAGTTATGTAGTCCTGTAGTTCAGTAGTCCTGTAGTTATGTAGTCCTTTAGTTCTGTATTCCTGTAGTTCTGTAGTCCTGTAGTTCTGTAGTTCTGTAGTCCTTTAGTCCTGTAGTCCTGTAGTCCTGTAGTCCTGTAGTTCTGTAGTTCTGTAGTCCTGTAGTTCTGTAGTCCTGTAGTCCTGTAGTTCTGTAGTTTTGTAGGCCTGTAGTCCTGTAGTTCTGTAGTTCTGTAGTCCTGTAGTTCTGTAGTTCTGTAGGCCTGTAGTTCTGTAGTTCTGTAGTCCTGTAGTCCTGTAGTCCTGTAGTCCTGTAGTTCTGTAGTCCTGTAGTCCTGTAGTTCTGTAGTTCTGTAGTCCTGTAGTCCTGTAGTTCTGTAGTTCTAAAGTTCTGTAGTCCTGTAGTCCTGTAGCTCTGTAGCCCTGTAGTTCTGTAGTTCTGTAGCTCTGTAGTCCTGTAGTCCTGTAGTCCTGTAGTCCTGTAGTCCTGTAGTCCTGTAATTCTGTAGTCCTGTAGTCCTGTAGTTCTGTAGTCCTGTAGTCCTGTAGTTCTAAAGTTCTGTAGTCCTGTAGTTATGTAGTCCTGTAGTCCTGTAGTCCTGTAGTTCTGTAGTTCTGTAGTTCTGTAGTCCTGTAGTTCTGTAGCTCTGTAGTCCAGTAGTCCTGTAGTCCTGTAGTCCTGTAGTCCTGTAGTCCTGTAGTTCTGTAGTCCTGTAGTCCTGTAGTCCTGTAGTTCTGTAGTCCTGTAATCCTGTAGTCCTGTAGTTCTGTAGTCCTGTAGTCTTGTAGTTCTGTAGTTCTTTAGCTCTGTAGTCCATTAGTCCTGTAGTCCTGTAGTACTGTAGTTCTGTAGTTCTAAAGTTCTGTAGTCCTGTAGTTATGTAGTCCTGTAGTCCTGTAGTCCTGTAGTTCTGTAGTTCTGTAGTCCTTTAGTCCTGTAGTCCTGTAGTTCTGTAGTTCTGTAGTCCTGTAGTCCTGTAGTCCTGTAGTTCTGTAGTCCTGTAGTTCTGTAGTTCTGTAATCCTGTAGTCCTGTAGTTCCAAAGTTCTGTAGTCCTGTAGTTATGTAGTCCTGTAGTTCTGTAGTCCTGTAGTCCTGTAGTCCTGTAGTTCTAAAGTTCTGTAGTCCTGTAGTTATGTAGTCCTGTAGTCCTGTAGTCCTGTAGTCTTGTACTTCTGTAGTCCTGTAGTCCTGTAGTCCTGTAGTTCTGTAGTCCTGTAGTTCTGTAATTCTGTAGTCCTGTAGTCCTGTAGTTCTGTAGTTCTAAAGTTCTGTAGTCCTGTAGTTATGTAGTCCTGTAGTTCTGTAGTCCTGTAGTCCTGTAGTCCTTTAGTTCTGTAGTTCTGTAGTTCTGTAGTCCTTTAGTCCTGTAGTCCTGTAGTCCTGTAGTTCTGTAGTTCTGTAGTTCTGTAGTCCTGTAGTCCTGTAGTTCTGTAGTTCTAAAGTTCTGTAGTCCTGTAGTTATTTAGTCCTGTAGTTCTGTAGTCCTGTAGTTATGTAGTCCTTTAGTCCTGTAGTTCTTTAGTTCTAAAGTTCTGTAGTCCTGTAGTTATGTAGTCCTGTAGTCCTGTAGTCCTGTAGTCCTTTAGTTCTGTAGTCCTGTAGTTATGTAGTCCTGTAGTTCAGTAGTCCTGTAGTTATGTAGTCCTTTAGTTCTGTATTCCTGTAGTTCTGTAGTCCTGTAGTTCTGTAGTTCTGTAGTCCTTTAGTCCTGTAGTCCTGTAGTCCTGTAGTCCTGTAGTTCTGTAGTTCTGTAGTCCTGTAGTTCTGTAGTCCTGTAGTCCTGTAGTTCTGTAGTTTTGTAGGCCTGTAGTCCTGTAGTTCTGTAGTTCTGTAGTCCTGTAGTTGTGTAGTTCTGTAGGCCTGTAGTTCTGTAGTTCTGTAGTCCTGTAGTCCTGTAGTCCTGTAGTCCTGTAGTTCTGTAGTCCTGTAGTCCTGTAGTTCTGTAGTTCTGTAGTCCTGTAGTCCTGTAGTTCTGTAGTTCTAAAGTTCTGTAGTCCTGTAGTTATGTAGTTCTGTAGTCCTGTAGTTCTGTAGTTCTGTAGTCCTTTAGTCCTGTAGTCCTGTAGTCCTTTAGTTCTGTAGTCCTGTAGTTCTGTAGTCCTTTAGTCCTGTAGTCCTGTAGTCCTGTAGTCCTGTAGTCCTGTAGTTCTGTAGTCCTGTAGTCCTGTAGTCCTGTAGTTCTAAAGTTCTGTAGTCCTGTAGTCCTGTAGTCCTGTAGTTCTGTAGTTCTGTAGTTCTGTAGTCCTGTAGTTCTGTAGTTCTGTAGTCCTGTAGTCCTGTAGTCCTGTAGTTCTGTAGTTCTGTAGTTCTAAAGTTCTGTAGTCCTGTAGTTATGTAGTCCTGTAGTTCTGTAGTCCTGTAGTCCTGTAATCCTTTAGTTCTGTAGTCCTGTAGTTCTGTAGTTCTGTAGTCCTTTAGTCCTGCAGTCCTGTAGTCCTGTAGTCCTGTAGTTCTGTAGTCCTGTAGTTATGTAGTCCTTTAGTTCTGTAGTCCTGTAGTTCTGTAGTCCTGTAGTCCTGTAGTTCTGTAGTCCTTTAGTCCTGTAGTCCTGTAGTCCTGTAGTCCTGTAGTTCTGTAGTTCTGTAGTCCTGTAGTCCTGTAGTTCTGTAGTTCTGTAGTTCTGTAGTCCTGTAGTCCTGTAGTCCTGTAGTTCTGTAGGCCTGTAGTTCTGTAGTTCTGTAGTCCTGTAGTCCTGTAGTCCTGTAGTCCTTTAGTCCTGTAGTCCTGTAGTCCTGTAGTCCTGTAGTTCTGTAGTTCTGTAGTCCTGTAGTTCTGTAGTTCTGTAGTCCTGTAGTTCTGTAGTCCTTTAGTCCTGTAGTCCTGTAGTCCTGTAGTCCTGTAGTTCTGTAGTTCTGTAGTCCTGTAGTCCTGTAGTTCTGTAGTTCTGTAGTTCTGTAGTCCTGTAGTCCTGTAGTCCTGTAGTTCTGTAGGCCTGTAGTTCTGTAGTTCTGTAGTCCTGTAGTCCTGTAGTCCTGTAGTCCTTTAGTCCTGTAGTCCTGTAGTCCTGTAGTCCTGTAGTTCTGTAGTTCTGTAGTCCTGTAGTTCTGTAGTTCTGTAGTCCTGTAGTCCTGTAGTTCTGTAGTTCTGTAGTCCTGTAGTTCTGTAGTTCTGTAGGCCTGTAGTTCTGTAGTTCTGTAGTCCTGTAGTCCTGTAGTCCTGTAGTTCTGTAGTCCTGTAGTCCTGTAGTTCTGTAGTTCTGTAGTTCTGTAGTTCTGTAGTTCTAGCCCCATGATGGTGGAGTCCAGAGCGAGTCTCCTCTTTAGTGTTCTAACTGGTCGACCTCATGATGATGGAACAGGCTGGATGTGGTGGCTGTAATTACACAGCAGTCTGCCAACAGGTCGGCCATGTTGGAAACATGTATATAAACAGTATATATAAACAGTAGGGGGTGAGGTGGGGGGTGAGGTGGGGGGTGGAGGCGGGTTGGGGGTGAAGTGGGGGGGTGAGGTGGGGGGTGAGATGGAGGCGGGTTGGGGGTGAGGTGGGGGGGTGAGGTGGAGGCGGGTTGGGGGTGAGGTGGTGGGTGAGGTGGAGGCGGGTTGGGGGTGAGGTGGGGGGTGAGGTGGGGGTGAGGTGGAGGCGGGTTGGGGGTGAGGTGGAGGCGGGTTGGGGGTGAGGTGGGGGTGAGGTGGAGGCGGGTTGGGGGTGAGGTGGGGGTGAGGTGGGGGGTGAGGTGGGGGTGAGGTGGGGGTGAGGTGGAGGCGGGTTGGGGGTGAGGTGGGGGTGAGGTGGGGGGTGAGGTGGGGGTGAGGTGGGGGTGAGGTGGAGGCGGGTTGGGGGTAAGGTGGGGGTGAGGTGGAGGCGGGTTGGGGGTGAGGTGGGGGGTGAGGTGGAGGCGGGTTGGGGGTGAGGTGGGGTGAGGTGGAGGCGGGTTGGGGGTGAGGTGGAGGCGGGTTGGGGGTGAGGTGGGGGTGAGGTGGAGGCGGGTTGGGGGTGAGGTGGAGGCGGGTTGGGGGTGTACGGGCTGTCGGGGACCCTTGTTTCTGCTGTAGTTCCAGCCTGTTGAACCGGGCCCCTGCAGATAAATGGGACTTTAATTCAATCAGGGGGCCGGACTCTGTTGACGCCCTAATTGTTGGTTTCCATGTGAACGTTTAGACGTTGTGAAAATATGAATTCTGATTGGCTGATATCACACACGCCGAATTCACCAAAACACCAATCAGTTTTATAAAAATTTGTCAAGTTTTATTTTTAAGATGAATGTTCACCAAATCAGCAAAACAGAATGTAAAAATACCAGATTCTGCTTTTACTGAGTTAGTTCAGCCTGTTCCCTAACTCATCATTCTTCATGACTTATTCTGACATCTTCAGCATCAGCCCCGCTGGGAGGAACTGAGAGGAACTGGGATGAACTGGGACGAACTGGGACGAACTATGAGGAACTGGGATGAACTGGGATGAACTGGGAGGAACTGGGAGGAACTGAGAGGAACTGGGATGAACTGGGATGAACTGGGAGGAACTGGGAGGAACTGAGAGGAACTGGGATGAACTGGGATGAACTGGGAGGAACTGGGATGAACTGGGAGGAATTGGGAGGAACTGAGAGGAACTGGGATGAACTGAGAGGAACTGGGATGAACTGGGATGAACTGGGAGGAACTGGGAGGAACTGAGAGGAACTGGGATGAACTGGGATGAACTGGGAGGAACTGGGATGAACTGGGATGAACTGGGAGGAACTGGGAGGAACTGGGCTGTAGTGTGTTTACTGTATAGAGGTGAGATAGTTTTACAGAAATGAATGTATGATATAGATTTAAAAGATGTTAAAAGTAGGGGTTAGGGTGAAAGTATGTGGACACCTGTTGAGCTGACTCTATTCAAACTGCATACGATGCACCACTCAGCTGTCCACATACTTTAGTCCGTGTCTGTGTTACCTGCCTGTGTGTGATGAAGCACTTCCAGCTCGTAGCCGCTAGGCAGCGACATCATTATCCCCCCCTCCCCCTCCAGTTGTTCAGGTCATCAGGTGATCTCAGGAGAGAGAGAGAGAGAGAGAGAGAGAGAGAGAGAGAGACAGAGCTGGTTTCATCTCTCATTACCTCTCAGAGAGCGGCAGGATGTGGACGCACCTGAAGACCTGGAAATACAGACGGATTATTATTATTATTATTAATATTTATTAATATTTATTATTATTATTATTATCAGTAGTAGTAATAGTATTATCATTATTATTATTATTATTATTATTATTATTGAATCTATCAAAGTGGACTCCTAGATGAAACGTGTCCGATATGTTCAGATGGAGTGAAGCCCCGCCTCCTCATCATCAACAGACAGCTGTGATTGGCTGCTGCTCACATTAAGGTTTGACACTGATTGGATGACATGTTTTTAGTTGGTGGTCATGGTGTGAATGTTGTCGTTGGTGTTTTTAGTTGGTGGTCATCGTGTGAATGTTGTCATTGGTGTTTTAAGTTGGTGTTCATCTTATGAATGTTGTCGTTGGTGTTTTTAGTTGGTGGTCATGGTGTGAATGTTGTTGGTGTTTTTAGTTGGTGGTCATCGTGTGATTGTTGTCGTTGGTGTTTTTAGTCTGGTCATCGTGTGAATATTGTCGTTGGTGTTTTTAGTCTGGTCATCGTGTGAATGTTGTCGTTGGTGTTTTTAGTCTGGTCATCTTATGAATGTTGTCGTTGGTGTTTTTAGTTGGTGTTCATCTTATGAATGTTGTCGTTGGTGTTTTTAGTTGGTGGTCATCGTGTGATTGTTGTCGTTGGTGTTTTTAGTCTGGTCATCGTGTGAATGTTGTCGTTGGTGTTTTTAGTTAGTGGTCATGGTGTGAATGTTGTTGGTGTTTTTAGTTGGTGGTCATCGTGTGATTGTTGTCGTTGGTGTTTTTAGTCTGGTCATCGTGTGAATGTTGTCGTTGGTGTTTTTAGTTGGTGCTCATCTTATGAATGTTGTCGTTGGTGTTTTTAGTTGGTGGTCATCGTGTGAATGTTGTCGTTGGTGTTTTTAGTTGGTCTTCATGGTGTGAATGTTGTCGTTGGTGTTTTTAGTTGGTGGTCATCGTGTGAATGTTGTCGTTGGTGTTTTTAGTTGGTGGTCATCGTGTGAATGTTGTCGTTGGAGTTTTTAGTTGGTGCTCATCTTATGAATGTTGTCGTTGGTGTTTTTAGTTGGTGGTCATCGTGTGAATGTTGTCGTTGGTGGTCATGGTGTGAATGTTGTTGGTGTTTTTAGTTGGTGGTCATCGTGTGAATGTTGTCGTTGGTGTTTTTAGTTAGTGGTCATGGTGTGAATGTTGTTGGTGTTTTTAGTTGGTGGTCATCGTGTGATTGTTGTCGTTGGTGTTTTTAGTCTGGTCATCGTGTGAATGTTGTCGTTGGTGTTTTTAGTGGTGCTCATCTTATGAATGTTGTCATTGGTGTTTTTAGTTGGTGGTCATGGTGTGAATGTTGTCGTTGGTGTTTTTAGTTGGTGGTCATGGTGTGAATGTTGTCGTTGGTGTTTTTAGTTGGTGGTCATCGTGTGAATGTTGTCGTTGTTGTTTTTAGTTGGTGGTCATCGTGTGAATGTTGTCGTTGGTGTTTTTAGTTGGTGGTCATCGTGTGAATGTTATCGTTGGAGTTTTTAGTTGGTGCTCATCTTATTAATGTTGTCGTTGGTGTTTTTAGTCTGGTCATCGTGTGAATGTTGTCGTTGGTGTTTTTAGTTAGTGGTCATGGTGTGAATGTTGTTGGTGTTTTTAGTTGGTGGTCATCGTGTGATTGTTGTCGTTGGTGTTTTTAGTCTGGTCATCGTGTGAATGTTGTCGTTGGTGTTTTTAGTTGGTGCTCATCTTATGAATGTTGTCGTTGGTGTTTTTAGTTGGTGGTCATCGTGTGAATGTTGTCGTTGGTGTTTTTAGTTGGTCTTCATGGTGTGAATGTTGTCGTTGGTGTTTTTAGTTGGTGGTCATCGTGTGAATGTTGTCGTTGGTGTTTTTAGTTGGTGGTCATCGTGTGAATGTTGTCGTTGGTGTTTTTAGTTGGTGGTCATCGTGTGAATGTTGTCGTTGGAGTTTTTAGTTGGTGCTCATCTTATGAATGTTGTCGTTGGTGTTTTTAGTTGGTGGTCATGGTGTGAATGTTGTCGTTGGTGGTCATGGTGTGAATGTTGTTGGTGTTTTTAGTTGGTGGTCATCGTGTGAATGTTGTCGTTGGTGTTTTTAGTTAGTGGTCATGGTGTGAATGTTGTTGGTGTTTTTAGTTGGTGGTCATCGTGTGATTGTTGTCGTTGGTGTTTTTAGTCTGGTCATCGTGTGAATGTTGTCGTTGGTGTTTTTAGTGGTGCTCATCTTATGAATGTTGTCATTGGTGTTTTTAGTTGGTGGTCATGGTGTGAATGTTGTCGTTGGTGTTTTTAGTTGGTGGTCATGGTGTGAATGTTGTCGTTGGTGTTTTTAGTTGGTGGTCATCGTGTGAATGTTGTCGTTGTTGTTTTTAGTTGGTGGTCATCGTGTGAATGTTGTCGTTGGTGTTTTTAGTTGGTGGTCATCGTGTGAATGTTATCGTTGGAGTTTTTAGTTGGTGCTCATCTTATTAATGTTGTCGTTGGTGTTTTTAGTTGGTGGTCATCGTGTGAATGTTGTCGTTGGTGTTTTTAGTTGGTGGTCATCGTGTGAATGTTGTCGTTGGTGTTTTTAGTTGTTGGTCATGGTGTGAATGTTGCTGCGTTGGTGTTTTTAGTTGTTGGTCATCGTGTGAATGTTGCCGTTGGAGTTTTTTGTTGGTGCTCATCTTATGAATGTTGTCGTTGGTGTTTTTAGTTGGTGGTCATCGTGTGAATGTTGTCGTTGGTGTTTTTAGTTGGTGGTCATGGTGTGAATGTTGTTGGTGTTTTTAGTTGGTGGTCATGGTGTGAATGTTGTTGGTGTTTTTAGTTGGTGGTCATGGTGTGAATGTTGTCGTTGGTGTTTTTAGTCTGTGGTCATCGTGTGAATGTTGTCGTTGTTGTTTTTAGTTGGTGGTCATCGTGTGAATGTTGTCGTTGGTGTTTTTAGTTGGTGGTCATCGTGTGAATGTTGTCGTTGGAGTTTTTAGTTCGTGCTCATCTTATGAATGTTGTCGTTGGTGTTTTTAGTTGGTGGTCATCGTGTGAATGTTGTCGTTGGTGTTTTTAGTTGGTGGTCATCGTGTGAATGTTGTCGTTGGTGTTTTTAGTTGGTGGTCATGGTGTGAATGTTGTTGGTCTTTTTAGTTGGTGGTCATGGTGTGAATGTTGTTGGTGTTTTTAGTTGGTGGTCATGGTGTGAATGTTGTCGTTGGTGTTTTTAGTCTGTGGTCATCGTGTGAATGTTGTCGTTGTTGTTTTTAGTTGGTGGTCATCGTGTGAATGTTGTCGTTGGTGTTTTTAGTTGGTGGTCATCGTGTGAATGTTGTCGTTGGAGTTTTTAGTTGGTGCTCATCTTATGAATGTTGTCGTTGGTGTTTTTAGTTGGTGGTCATCGTGTGAATGTTGTCGTTGGTGTTTTTAGTTGGTGGTCATCGTGTGAATGTTGTCGTTGGTGTTTTTAGTTGTTGGTCATGGTGTGAATGTTGCTGCGTTGGTGTTTTTAGTTGGTGGTCATGGTGTGAATGTTGTCGTTGGTGTTTTTAGTTGGTGGTCATGGTGTGAATGTTGTTGGTGTTTTTAGTTGGTGGTCATGGTGTGAATGTTGTTGGTGTTTTTAGTTGGTGCTCATCTTATGAATGTTGTCGTTGGTGTTTTTAGTTGGTGGTCATCGTGTGATTGTTGTCGTTGGTGTTTTTAGTCTGTGGTCATCGTGTGAATGTTGTCGTTGGTGTTTTTAGTTGGTGCTCATCTTATGAATGTTGTCGTTGGTGTTTTTAGTTAGTGGTCATCGTGTGAATGTTGTTGTTGGTGTTTTTAGTTAGTGGTCATGGTGTGAATGTTGTTGGTGTTTTTAGTTGGTGGTCATCGTGTGATTGTTGTCGTTTGTGTTTTTAGTCTGGTCATCGCGTGAATGTTGTCGTTGGTGTTTTTAGTTGGTGCTCATCTTATGAATGTTGTCGTTGGTGTTTTTAGTTGGTGGTCATCGTGTGAATGTTGTCGTTGGTGATTTTAGTTGGTGGTCATCGTGTGAATGTTGTCGTTGTTGTTTTTAGTTGGTAGTCATCGTGTGAATGTTGTCGTTGGTGTTTTTAGTTGGTGGTCATCGTGTGAATGTTGACGTTGGAGCTTTTAGTTGGTGCTCATCTTATGAATGTTGTCGTTGGTGTTTTTAGTTGGTGGTCATCGTGTGAATGTTGTCGTTGGTGTTTTTAGTTGGTGGTCATCGTGTGAATGTTGTCGTTAGTGTTTTTAGTTGTTGGTCATGGTGTTAATGTTGCTGCGTTGGTGTTTTTAGTTGTTGGTCATCGTGTGAATGTTGTCGTTGGAGTTTTTTGTTGGTGCTCATCTTATGAATGTTGTCGTTGGTGTTTTGAGTTGGTGGTCATCGTGTGAATGTTGTCGTTGGTGTTTTTAGTTGGTGGTCGTGGTGTGAATGTTGTCGTTGGTGTTTTTAGTTGGTGGTCATCGTGTGAATGTTGTCGCTGGAGTTTTTTGTTGGTGCTCATCTTATGAATGTTGTCGTTGGTGTTTTTAGTTGGTGGTCATCGTGTGAATGTTGTCGTTGGTGTTTTTAGTTGGTGGTCATGGTGTGAATGTTGTTGGTGTTTTTAGTTGGTGCTCATCTTATGAATGTTGTCGTTGGAGTTTTTAGTTGGTGGTCATCGTGTGATTGTTGTTGGTGTTTTTAGTTGGTGGTCATGGTGTGAATGTTGTCGTTGGTGTTTTTAGTCTGTGGTCATCGTGTGAATGTTGTCGTTGTTGTTTTTAGTTGGTGGTCATCGTGTGAATGTTGTCGTTGGTGTTTTTAGTTGGTGGTCATCGTGTGAATGTTGTCGTTGGTGTTTTTAGTTGGTGGTCATGGTGTGAATGTTGTTGGTGTTTTTAGTTGGTGGTCATGGTGTGAATGTTGTTGGTGTTTTTAGTTGGTGGTCATGGTGTGAATGTTGTCGTTGGTGTTTTTAGTCTGTGGTCATCGTGTGAATGTTGTCGTTGTTGTTTTTAGTTGGTGGTCATCGTGTGAATGTTGTCGTTGGTGTTTTTAGTTGGTGGTCATCGTGTGAATGTTGTCGTTGGAGTTTTTAGTTCGTGCTCATCTTATGAATGTTGTCGTTGGTGTTTTTAGTTGGTGGTCATCGTGTGAATGTTGTCGTTGGTGTTTTTAGTTGGTGGTCATCGTGTGAATGTTGTCGTTGGTGTTTTTAGTTGGTGGTCATGGTGTGAATGTTGTTGGTCTTTTTAGTTGGTGGTCATGGTGTGAATGTTGTTGGTGTTTTTAGTTGGTGGTCATGGTGTGAATGTTGTCGTTGGTGTTTTTAGTCTGTGGTCATCGTGTGAATGTTGTCGTTGTTGTTTTTAGTTGGTGGTCATCGTGTGAATGTTGTCGTTGGTGTTTTTAGTTGGTGGTCATCGTGTGAATGTTGTCGTTGGAGTTTTTAGTTGGTGCTCATCTTATGAATGTTGTCGTTGGTGTTTTTAGTTGGTGGTCATCGTGTGAATGTTGTCGTTGGTGTTTTTAGTTGGTGGTCATCGTGTGAATGTTGTCGTTGGTGTTTTTAGTTGTTGGTCATGGTGTGAATGTTGCTGCGTTGGTGTTTTTAGTTGGTGGTCATGGTGTGAATGTTGTCGTTGGTGTTTTTAGTTGGTGGTCATGGTGTGAATGTTGTTGGTGTTTTTAGTTGGTGGTCATGGTGTGAATGTTGTTGGTGTTTTTAGTTGGTGCTCATCTTATGAATGTTGTCGTTGGTGTTTTTAGTTGGTGGTCATCGTGTGATTGTTGTCGTTGGTGTTTTTAGTCTGTGGTCATCGTGTGAATGTTGTCGTTGGTGTTTTTAGTTGGTGCTCATCTTATGAATGTTGTCGTTGGTGTTTTTAGTTAGTGGTCATCGTGTGAATGTTGTTGTTGGTGTTTTTAGTTAGTGGTCATGGTGTGAATGTTGTTGGTGTTTTTAGTTGGTGGTCATCGTGTGATTGTTGTCGTTTGTGTTTTTAGTCTGGTCATCGCGTGAATGTTGTCGTTGGTGTTTTTAGTTGGTGCTCATCTTATGAATGTTGTCGTTGGTGTTTTTAGTTGGTGGTCATCGTGTGAATGTTGTCGTTGGTGATTTTAGTTGGTGGTCATCGTGTGAATGTTGTCGTTGTTGTTTTTAGTTGGTAGTCATCGTGTGAATGTTGTCGTTGGTGTTTTTAGTTGGTGGTCATCGTGTGAATGTTGACGTTGGAGCTTTTAGTTGGTGCTCATCTTATGAATGTTGTCGTTGGTGTTTTTAGTTGGTGGTCATCGTGTGAATGTTGTCGTTGGTGTTTTTAGTTGGTGGTCATCGTGTGAATGTTGTCGTTAGTGTTTTTAGTTGTTGGTCATGGTGTTAATGTTGCTGCGTTGGTGTTTTTAGTTGTTGGTCATCGTGTGAATGTTGTCGTTGGAGTTTTTTGTTGGTGCTCATCTTATGAATGTTGTCGTTGGTGTTTTGAGTTGGTGGTCATCGTGTGAATGTTGTCGTTGGTGTTTTTAGTTGGTGGTCGTGGTGTGAATGTTGTCGTTGGTGTTTTTAGTTGGTGGTCATCGTGTGAATGTTGTCGCTGGAGTTTTTTGTTGGTGCTCATCTTATGAATGTTGTCGTTGGTGTTTTTAGTTGGTGGTCATCGTGTGAATGTTGTCGTTGGTGTTTTTAGTTGGTGGTCATGGTGTGAATGTTGTTGGTGTTTTTAGTTGGTGGTCATGGTGTGAATTTTGTTGGTGTTTTTAGTTGGTGCTCATCTTATGAATGTTGTCGTTGGAGTTTTTAGTTGGTGGTCATCGTGTGATTGTTGTTGGTGTTTTTAGTTGGTGGTCATGGTGTGAATGTTGTCGTTTGTGTTTTTAGTCTGTGGTCATCGTGTGAATGTTGTCGTTGTTGTTTTTAGTTGGTGGTCATCGTGTGAATGTTGTCGTTGGTGTTTTTAGTTGGTGGTCATCGTGTGAATGTTGTCGTTGGAGTTTTTAGTTGGTGCTCATCTTATGAATGTTGTCGTTGGTGTTTTTAGTTGGTGGTCATCGTGTGAATGTTGTCGTTGGTGTTTTTAGTTGGTGGTCATCGTGTGAATGTTGTCGTTGGTGTTTTTAGTTGGTGGTCATGGTGTGAATGTTGTTGGTGTTTTTAGTTGGTGGTCATGGTGTGAATGTTGTTGGTGTTTTTAGTTGGTGCTCATCTTATGAATGTTGTCGTTGGTGTTTTTAGTTGGTGGTCATGGTGTGAATGTTGTTGGTGTTTTTAGTTGGTGGTCATGGTGTGAATGTTGTCGTTGGTGTTTTTAGTCTGTGGTCATCGTGTGAATGTTGTCGTTGTTGTTTTTACTTGGTGGTCATCGTGTGAATGTTGTCGTTGGTGTTTTTAGTTGGTGGTCATCGTGTGAATGTTGTCGTTGCAGTTTTTAGTTGGTGCTCATCTTATGAATGTTGTCGTTGGTGTTTTTAGTTGGTGGTCATCGTGTGAATGTTGTCGTTGGTGTTTTTAGTTGGTGGTCATCGTGTGAATGTTGTCGTTGGTGTTTTTAGTTGTTGGTCATGGTGTGAATGTTGCTGCGTTGGTGTTTTTAGTTGGTGGTCATGGTGTGAATGTTGTCGTTGGTTTTTTTAGTTGGTGTTCATCTTATGAATGTTGTCGTTGGTGTTTTTAGTTGGTGGTCATCGTGTGATTGTTGTCGTTGGTGTTTTTAGTCTGTGGTCATCGTGTGAATGTTGTCGTTGGTGTTTTTAGTTGGTGCTCATCTTATGAATGTTGTCGTTGGTGTTTTTAGTTAGTGGTCATCGTGTGAATGTTGTTGTTGGTGTTTTTAGTTAGTGGTCATGGTGTGAATGTTGTTGGTGTTTTTAGTTGGTGGTCATCGTGTGATTGTTGTCGTTTGTGTTTTTAGTGTGGTCATCGCGTGAATGTTGTCATTGGTGTTTTTAGTTGGTGCTCATCTTATGAATGTTGTCGTTGGTGTTTTTAGTTGGTGGTCATCGTGTGAATGTTGTCGTTGGTGTTTTTAGTTGGTCTTCATGGTGTGAATGTTGTCGTTGGTGTTTTTAGTTGGTGGTCATCGTGTGAATGTTGTCGTTGGTGTTTTTAGTTGGTGGTCATCGTGTGAATGTTGTCGTTGGTTTTTTTAGTTGGTGGTCATGGTGTGAATGTTGTTGGTGTTTTTAGTTGGTGGTCATGGTGTGAATGTTGTTGGTGTTTTTAGTTGGTGCTCATCTTATGAATGTTGTCGTTGGTGTTTTTAGTTGGTGGTCATCATGTGATTGTTGTCGTTGGTGTTTTTAGTCTGTGGTCATCGTGTGAATGTTGTCGTTGGTGTTTTTAGTTGGTGCTCATCTTATGAATGTTGTCATTGGTGTTTTTAGTTAGTGGTCATCGTGTGAATGTTGTTGTTGGTGTTTTTAGTTAGTGGTCATGGTGTGAATGTTGTTGGTGTTTTTAGTTGGTGGTCATCGTGTGATTGTTGTCGTTTGTGTTTTTAGTGTGGTCATCGCGTGAATGTTGTCATTGGTGTTTTTAGTTGGTGCTCATCTTATGAATGTTGTCGTTGGTGTTTTTAGTTGGTGCTCATCTTATGAATGTTGTCGTTGGTGTTTTTAGTTGGTGGTCATCGTGTGAATGTTGTCGTTGGTGATTTTAGTTGGTGGTCATCGTGTGAATGTTGTCGTAGTTGTTTTTAGTTGGTGATCATCGTGTGAATGTTGTCGTTGGTGTTTTTAGTTGGTGGTCATCGTGTGAATGTTGACGTTGGAGCTTTTAGTTGGTGCTCATCTTATGAATGTTGTCGTTGGTGTTTTTAGTTGGTGGTCATCGTGTGAATGTTGACGTTGGAGCTTTTAGTTGGTGGTCATCGTGTGAATGTTGTCGTTGGTGTTTTTAGTTGGTGGTCATCGTGTGAATGTTGTCGTTAGTGTTTTTGGTTGTTGGTCATGGTGTGAATGTTGCTGCGTTGGTGTTTTTAGTTGTTGGTCATCGTGTGAATGTTGTCGTTGGAGTTTTTTGTTGGTGCTCATCTTATGAATGTTGTCGTTGGTGTTTTGAGTTGGTGGTCATCGTGTGAATGTTGTCGTTGGTGTTTTTAGTTGGTGGTCGTGGTGTGAATGTTGTCGTTGGTGTTTTTAGTTGGTGGTCATCGTGTGAATGTTGTCGCTGGAGTTTTTTGTTGGTGCTCATCTTATGAATGTTGTCGTTGGTGTTTTTAGTTGGTGGTCATCGTGTGAATGTTGTCGTTGGTGTTTTTAGTTGGTGGTCATGGTGTGAATGTTGTTGGTGTTTTTAGTTGGTGGTCATGGTGTGAATTTTGTTGGTGTTTTTAGTTGGTGCTCATCTTATGAATGTTGTCGTTGGAGTTTTTAGTTGGTGGTCATCGTGTGATTGTTGTCGTTGGTGTTTTTAGTCTGTGGTCATCGTGTGAATGTTGTCGTTGGTGTTTTTAGTTGGTGCTCATCTTATGAATGTTGTCGTTGGTGTTTTTAGTTGGTGGTCGTGGTGTGAATGTTGTCGTTGGTGTTTTTAGTTAGTGGTCATGGTGTGAATGTTGTTGGTGTTTTTAGTTGGTGGTCATCGTGTGATTGTTGTCGTTGGTGTTTTTAGTCTGTGGTCATCGTGTGAATGTTGTCGTTGGTGTTTTTAGTTGGTGCTCATCTTATGAATGTTGTCGTTGGTGTTTTTTGTTAGTGGTCATGGTGTGAATGTTGTTGGTGTTTTTTTAGTTGGTGGTCATCGTGTGATTGTTGTCGTTGGTGTTTTTAGTCTGTGGTCATTGTGTGAATGTTGTCATTGGTGTTTTTAGTTGGTGCTCATCTTATGAATGTTGTCGTTGGTGTTTTTAGTTGGTGGTCATCGTGTGAATGTTGTCGTTGGTGTTTTTAGTTGGTGGTCATCGTGTAAATGTTGCTGCGTTGGTGTTTTTAGTTTGTGGTCATCGTGTGAATGTTGTCGTTGGTGTTTTTAGTTGGTGGTCGTGGTGTGAATGTTGCTAGGTTGGTGTTTTTAGTTGGTGGTTATCATGTGAATGTTGTCGTTGGTGTTTTTAGTTGGTGGTCATCGTGTGAATGTTGTCGTTGGTGTTTTTAGTTGTTGGTCATCGTGTGAATGTTGTCGTTGGTGTTTTTAGTTGTTGGTCATCGTATGAATGTTGTCGTTCGTGTTTTAAGTTGGTGGTTATCGTGTGAATGTTGCTGCGTTGGTGTTTTTAGTTAGTGGTCATCTTGTGAATGTTGTTGTTGGTGTTTTTAGTTGGTGGTCATCGTGTGAATGTTGTCGTTGGTCTTTTTAGTTGGTGGTCATCGTGTGAATGTTGCTGCGTTGGTGTTTTTAGTTAGTGGTCATCGTGTGAATGTTGTTGTTGGTGTTTTTAGTTGGTGGTCATCGTGTGAATGTTGTCGTTGGGGTTTTTAGTTGGTAGTCATCGTGTGAATGTTGTCGTTGGTGTTTTTAGTTGGTGGTCATCGTGTGAGTGTTGTCGCTGTTGTTTTTAGTTGGTGGTCATCGTGTGAATGTTGTCGTTGGTGTTTTTAGTTGGTGGTCATCGTGTGAATGTTGCTGCATTTGTGTTTTTAGTTGGTGGTCATCGTGTGAATGTTGCTGCGTTGGTGTTTTTAGTTGGTGGTCATCGTGTGAATGTTGTCGTTGGTGTTTTTAGTTGGTGGTCATTGTGTGAATGTTGCTGCGTTGGTGTTTTTAGTTGGTGGTCATGGTGTGAATGTTGTCGTTGGTGTTTTTAGTTTGCGGTCATTGTGTGAATGTTGTTGGTGTTTTTAGTTGTTGGTCATCGTGTGAATGTTGCTGTGTTGGTGTTTTTAGTTTGTGGTCATCGTGTGAATGTTGTCGTTGGTGTTTTTAGTTGGTGGTCATCGTGTGAGTGTTGTCGCTGGTGTTTTTAGTTGGTGGTCATCGTGTGAATGTTGTTGGTGTTTTTAGTTGGTGGTCATCGTGTGAATGTTGTCATTGGTATTTTTAGTTGGTGGTCATCATGTGAATGTTGTCGTTGGTGTTTTTAATTGGTGGTCATCATGTGAATGTTGTCGTTGGTGTTTTTAGTTGGTGGTCATCGTGTGAATGTTGTTGGTGTTTTTAGTTGGTGGTCATCGTGTGAATGTTGTTGTTGGTGTTTTTAGTTGGTGGTCATCGTGTGAATTTTGTCGTTGTTGTTTTTAGTTGGTGGTCATCGTGTG
>JAUPFX010000014.1:33170841-33223341 GCA_036937225.1 Sebastes paucispinis | reverse complement strand
CCTGCCCGCTGTGTGCCGACACCTTCGGCCACCGCACGCAGCTGGAGCGTCACATGACCACGCACAAGCCCTCCAGAGACCAGGTAACTCCTTCACCCCCTCTGTGATCACATGATGGCAGAGGAAGCAGTCAGGTGTTAGTTTAGTTTAGAGGTTAGTGTATCTGTAGAGGTTAGTGTATCTGTGGAGGTTAGTGTATCTGTGTATCTGTGGAGGTTAGTGTATCTGTGTATCTGTGGAGGTTAGTGTATCTGTGTATCTGTGGAGGTTAGTGTATCTGTAGAGGTTAGTGTATCTGTGGAGGTTAGTGTATCTGTGTATCTGTGGAGGTTAGTGTATCTGTGGAGGTTAGTGTATCTGTGTATCTGTGGAGGTTAGTGTATCTGTGGAGGTTAGTGTATCTGTAGAGGTTAGTGTATCTGTGGAGGTTAGTGTATCTGTGTATCTGTGGAGGTTAGTGTATCTGTGGAGGTTAGTGTATCTGTGTATCTGTGGAGATTCAGAGAGTAATCCCCCCCCCTCCAGATGGTCTCTTCCTGCTGCTTTAATCCCGGCTGACTTTAAGTGTTGTTGTGCAACACGTTAAAATCCAGTTTGTGTTTCATGATGAAACGTTTCTACTGTTAAACATCGACATGTTTGTTTACCTCCGTATTTACATCGGAAATGATGCTGTAGGAACTGTAAGAACCGTCGGAACTGTAGGAACCGTAGGAACTGTAGAAACTGTAGGAACTAGGAACCGTAGGAACTGTAAAAACTGTAGGAGCTGTAGAAACTGTAGAAACTGTAGGAACTGTAGGAGCTGTAGGAACTGTAGAAACCTTAGGAACTGTAGGAACTAGGAGCTGTAGGAACCGTTTGAACTCTAGGAACTTTAGGGACTGTAGGAACCGTAGAAACCGCAGAAAATGTAGGAACCGTAGAAACCGTAGGAACTAGGAACCGTAGGAACCGTAGGAACTGTAGGAACCGTAGGAACTAGGAACCGTAGGAACCGTAGGAACTGTAGCCTGTGAACAGTCCGCCATCTTTGATTCTCTGAACGTGCTGCAGATTAGAACAGTTGAAGGATCTTCGTGTCTCAGATCTGCTTCACTAAATACTATAAATACTATCAGAGTTCCCGTCAGCTTCTGTTCTCAGTCTGCTGTTATCTGCCTCCTCCCACTCGTCCTCCATCACATCATCACTCTGTTCTCTCTGTTTCTCTGCAGCCGCCGCCGCTCAGTGAAGGAGCTGCAAACCGCAAGTTCAAGTGCAGCGAGTGTGGAAAAGCCTTCAAATACAAACATCACCTGAAGGAGCATCTTCGTATTCACAGCGGTGAGTCGTCCTCCCCCGAAGCTGACAGTGAATGCTGCTGCTGGATGACTCATGACCTGGTTCAGATCAAAGATCAACACTAAGAGAAGCTGCTCTCTGAATACGACTGATTTCATCTTTGACATCTTCCTCCACTGATCCATGAATGATTCACAGCTACACATTAACGTCAAGTCATTCTTCTAGAAGTCTCTGAGAGGCTGCCGGTGACGTATCGGCTCTCCCGGTCTGACTGACAGAAGCCAAGTCGACACATGTTTAGGAAAGGAAAAATATATATTTACATATTAGGGCTGTCAGTACATCAAAATATTTAATGGTGATTAATCTCACATGTTGTATCTGTTCATAATGAACCTTAAAGGGAGATTAGTCCAGTATTTAATCCTCTTATCAACATGGGAGTGGACAAATAAGCTGCTTTATGTAAATGTATATATATATTTATTATTGTAAATCAATGAACAACACAGATCAATGACAGATATTGATCCAGAAACCCTCACAGGTACTGCATTTAGCATTTAGCATTTAGCATTTAGCATACAGGTACAACAAGTAGAAAACCGCCCAATCTGCCAACAAGATGAAACTGTATTTATTGATTATATCTCTCGTTGTGTTGCAGGTGAAAAGCCGTACGAGTGCTCCAACTGCAAGAAGCGGTTCTCCCACTCCGGCTCCTATAGTTCCCACATCAGCAGCAAGAAATGCATCGGCCTGATCGCCATCAACGGACGAGTACGCAACGGAAACAACGGCAAGCCCGGCTCCTCCCCCAACTCCACGACCTCATCGCCTGGAAGCCCCGCCCTCGCTCAGCTCCGCCACAAACTGGAGAACGGGCGACCGCTCGGCCCTCCGGACCAGCAGGGTCAGCTTGACATCAAGGCCGAGCCGATGGACTTCAACGAGTACCGGCTGCTGATGGCCTCTCAGCACGGGTTCGGAGGATCAGGGGTCTACCTGAACGGCCGCGGTGGAAGCCCCCTGGGCATCCACAGCTCCTCCCAGAGCCCCCTTCAACACCTGGGAGGCATGGGACTGGACCTCCCCCTGCTGGGCTTCTCTGGTTCTCTGGGGAACAACCTGAGCGAGGTGCAGAAGGTGCTTCAGATTGTGGACAATACGGTGTGCAGGCAGAAGATGGACGGGAACCCGGAGGAGATCTCCAAGCTCAGGGCCTACATGAAGGAGCTGGGGGCCCAGATGGAGGAGCAGAGGCTTGCCCAGGCCGGCTTCCAGGTGGTGGGCCACGGCAGTCCCACAAAGAGCATCATTGACTACACGCTGGAGAAGGTCAACGAGGCCAAGAGTCTGATCGACGACTCCAAGAGGCAAGCGGACATCAAGACGGAGAAGTCGAACCACTCAAATCTCAGCGGTGAGGAGAAATGTCACGATGGCCAGAATCAGTTCCTGCCGTTCTGCTGCCAGTACTGCAAGGAGGCCTTCCCAGGGCCCATCCCTCTGCATCAACATGAGCGCTACCTGTGTAAAATGAACGAGGAGATCAAGGCAGTCCTGCAGCCGGCGGACAGCGGTCTACGCCGGGGGTCAGTACCCTCTGAGCTGACCAGTACTGAGCGGGCCACCAGCCCTATCAACCCCTTCAAGGACCACGTCTCAGTGCTCAAGGCCTACCTTGCCATGAACACTGAGCCCAACTCAGAGGAACTGCTCAAGATCTCCATCGCTGTCGGCCTTCCTCAAGAGTTCGTCAAGGAGTGGTTTTCTCAGTGGAAGAGCCAAAACGGCCACGGAGGCAGTCTGAGGAAGAAGTCGCCCCCCCCTGACCGCAGTGGAGCGGACGTCTTTAGCCGGTCACCGATGTCTCTTCCTACCGTAGATTTACACAGAGGCTTCACTAACGGCGACGCCACCCACAGACTCACGAAGGCCAACCAGTTTACAGCCAACAGGCAGACGACAGGAGACAAACCACTAGACCCCTTGGACCACTTGAGGAGCAACACTCCGTCGCCCCTCAACCTTTCTTCCACTTCCTCCAAAAACTCTCAGAGTAGCTCTTACACTCCGAACAGCTTAGCTTCTGAGGATGCTCACGGGGATATACCGCTGGATCTGTCGCTGCCCAAACACCTGGCCCAGAGGCTCCTGTCTGTGAGAGACAAGCGACCCAGGCACAACAGTTTTATCATCGATCGCAACGGCGAGGTGCTAGGACGAGACCATGTGTCCTCCGGACCCTTCGATCTGGTCAACATCAAAAAGGAGGTCCTGGGCCATGACGGCGGAGGGAGCACCAGTCCCCTCTTTGGGATCAATCCCTTCGCCGGTGGTCCCGTCTACACCTCTCTGCCACCTCACGGAGCATTTCCTCCGCCCACCTTCATGTCTCCGGCCCAGGCATCCATCCCGGGCCTCAGGCCCTACCCGGGCCTCGACCCCATGAGCTTCCTTCCCCACATGGGCTACACCTACGCCACCGGGGCAGCCACGTTCGCTGAAATGCAGCAGAGGAGAAAGTACCAACGGAAACCAGGTTTCCAGGTAAAACTACATGTTGTCCGTGATGCATTTCAAGTCCTCAAAGCTAAATGTCAAAACAGGTCATCTGACTTTACTGAGTGTTTCCTGATCTTAAAACCTCTATACCTCCCCGTCCCATCACGACCTCCCCGTCCCATCACGACCTCCCCATCCCATCATGACCTCCCCAACACGACCTACCCGTCCCATCACGACCTCCCCGTCCCATCACAACCTCCCCGTCCCATCACGACATCCCCATCCCATCACAACCTCCCTGTCCCATCACAACGTACCATCACAACCTCCCCGTCCCATCACGACCTCCCCGTCCCATCACGACCTCCCCGTCCCATCACAACCTCCCCATCCCATCACGACCTCCCCATCCCATCACGACCTCCCTGTCCCATCACGACGTACCATCACGACCTCCCTGTCCCATCACGACCTCCTCGTCCCATCAAGACCTCCCCGTCCCATCACGACCTCCTCGTCCCATCAAGACCTCCCCGACCCAACACAACCTCCCCGTCCCATCACGACCTCTCCGTCCCACCACACCCTCTCCGTCCCATCACGACCTCCCCGTCCCACCACACCCTCTCCGTCCCACCACACCCTCTCCGTCCCATCACAACCTCCCCGTCCCACCACACCCTCTCCGTCCCATCACGACCTCTCCGTCCCACCACACCCTCTCCGTCCCATCACGACCTCCCCGTCCCACCACACCCTCTCCGTCCCATCACGACCTCCCCGTCCCATCACAACCTCCCCATCCCATCACGACCTCCCCATCCCATCACGACCTCCCCGTCCCATCACAACCTCCCCGTCCCATCACGACCTCCCCATCCCATCACGACCTCCCCATCCCATCACGACCTCCCTGTCCCATCACGACGTACCATCACAACCTCCCCGTCCCATCACGACCTCCTCGTCCCATCAAGACCTCCCCGTCCCATCACGACCTCCTCGTCCCATCAAGACCTCCCCATCCCAACACAACCTCCCCGTCCCATCACGACCTCTCCGTCCCACCACACCCTCTCCGTCCCATCACGACCTCCCCGTCCCACCACACCCTCTCCGTCCCACCACACCCTCTCCATCCCATCACAACCTCCCCGTCCCACCACACCCTCTCCGTCCCATCACGACCTCTCCGTCCCACCACACCCTCTCCGTCCCATCACGACCTCCCCGTCCCACCACACCCTCTCCGTCCCACCACACCCTCTCTGTCCCATCACAACCTCCCCGTCCCATCACGACCTCCTGGTCCCATCACGACCTCCCCGTCCCAACACAACCTCCCCGTCCCATCACGACCTCTCCGTCCCATCACAACCTCCCCGTCCCATCACGACCTCCCCGTCCCACCACACCCTCTCCGTCCCATCACGACCTCCCCGTCCCAACACAACCTCCCCGTCCCATCACGACCTCCCCGTCCCATCATGACCTCCCCGTCCCACCACACCCTCTCCGTCCCATCACGACCTCCCCGTCCCAACACAACCTCCCCGTCCCATCACGACCTCCCCGTCCCATCATGACCTCCCCGTCCCACCACACCCTCTCCGTCCAACCACACCCTCTCCGTCCCACCACACCCTCTCCGTCCCATCACGACCTCCCCATCCCAACACAACCTCCCCGTCCCACCACACCCTCTCCGTCCCACCACGACCTCCCCGTCCCATCAGACCCTCTCCGTCCCACCACGACCTCCCCGTCTCATATGTCCCCCCTTTTTTCTGAGTTTCCCTGGATGAAGGGGACTTACCCAGGTTGGGCCTTTAAGCCCTGTCCAGACTTGGGATCATGTCGGGGTGGGGGTGTGGGATTATCCGTGGTGTTGAGACGGTGTGTCTTTGTGTCTCAGGGGGAGCTGCTGGACGGGACGGCGGACTATCTGTCAGGCCTGGACGACCTGACAGACAGCGATTCGCTGCTGTCCAGGAAGAAGATGAAGAAGACTGAAAGTGGTATGTACGCGTGTGACTTGTGCGACAAAACATTCCAGAAGACCAGTTCCCTCCTAAGACACAAATATGAGCACACAGGTATATATAACGTTTGGACACTTCTTCTTCTTTTACCCCCCGATGCTTTGTGCCCTCTACCTTCATCCCTCTCCTTTCATTCTCTCCTTTTTATCTTGATTTGCTCACATAGATCCTCCTCTAGTTCTACTGTTCTACTGTTCTACTGTTCTACTGTTCCTGTTCACCTCCTTTAACATGCTCCTTCCTTTACAGCGGGGGGGGGGGGGGTTAACATCAGCATCTCATTCAGACTGTCCTACTGATAGAGGAGGAGGAGGAGGAAAAGGAGGAGGAGGAGGAGGAGGAGGAGGAGGAGGAGGAGGAGGTGTGCATGTGTGTGTGTGTGTGTGCTCTGCAGATCATACAGAAATATTAATGTCAGCAGAGAGACGATGATCCATTTATCCACATCTGATGTGGAAACAAACAGTAAACATCATCAATCCATAAATAATGAAGAATACTCTGTTCTTTATTGGTCAATCACGGCGTTCTAAGGTCGGTTATTTCTTTAAAACAGACCATTGCTACGTATAACAGACCGTTGCTACATATAACAGACCGTTGCTAGGTATAACGGACCGTTGCTACATATAACGGACCGTTGCTGGGTATAACGGACCATTGCTACGTATAACAGACCGTTGCTAGGTATAACGGACCGTTGCTACGTATAACGGACCGTTGCTACATATAACGGACCGCTGCTAGGTATAACGGACCGTTGCTATGTATAACGGACCGTTGCTATGTATAACAGACCGTCGCTACGTACAACAGACTGTTGCTATGTATAACGGACCGTTGCTATGTATAACAGACCGTCGCTACGTACAACAGACTGTTGCTATGTATAACAGACCGTTGCTACGTATAACAGACCGTTGCTACGTATAACAGACCGTCGCTACGTATAACAGACCGTCGCTATGTATAACAGACCGTTGCTGTGTATAACAGACCGTTCCTATCTATAACAGACCGTCGCTACGTATAACAGACCGTTGCTATGTATAACAGACCGTTGCTAGGTATAACGGACTGTTGCTATGTATAACAGACCATTGCTAGGTATGACGGACTGTTGCTATGTATAACAGACCGTCGCTACGTATAACAGACCGTTGCTGTGTATAACAGACCGTTGCTAGGTATAACGTACTGTTGCTATGTATAACAGACCGTTGCTAGGTATAACGGACTGTTGCTAGGTATAACGGATCGTTGCAACGTATAACGGACCGTTGCTACGTATAACAGACCGCTGCTAGGTATAACGGGCCGTTGCTATGTATAACGGACCGTTGCGGGTATAACGGACCGTTGCTAGGTATAACGGACCGTTGCTACGTATAACGGACCGTTGCTACGTATAAAAGACCGTTGCTACGTATAACGGACCGTTGCTACGTATAACGGACCGTTACTAGGTATAACGGACCGTTGCTAGGTATAACGGACCGTTGATATGTATAACAGACCATCGCTACGTATAACAGACCGTTGCTAGGTATAACAGACTGTTCATATGTATAACAGACCATTGCTAGGTATAACGGACTGTTGCTATGTATAACAGACCGTCGCTACGTATAACAGACCGTTGCTAGGTATAACGGACTGTTGCTAGGTATAATGGACTGTTGCTACGTATAACAGACCATTGCTAGGTATAACGGACTGTTGCTATGTATAACAGACCGTCGTTACGTATAACAGACTGTTGCTAGGTATAACGGAGGGTTGCTATGTATAACAGACCGTTGCTAGGTATAACGGACCGCTGCTATGTATAACGGACCGTTGCTACGTATAACAGACCATTGCTATGTATAACAGACCGTTGATATGTATAACAGACCGTTGCTAGGTATAACGGACCGTTGCTACGTATAACGGATCGTTGCTATGTATAACAAACCGTTGCTAGGTATAACGGACTGTTGCTATGTATAACAGACCGTTGCTATGTATAACAGACCGTCGCTACGTATAACAGACCGTTGCTATGTATAACAGACCGCTGCTATGTATAACAGACCGTTGCTATGTATAACAGACCGCTGCTACGTATAACAGACCGTTGCTATGTATAACAGACCGTCGCTACGTATAACAGACCGTTTCTAGGTATAATGGACAGTTGCTATGTATAACAGACCGTTGCTAGGTATAACGGACCGTTGCTATGTATAACGGACCGTTGCTAGGTATAACGGACCGCTGCTATGTATAACGGACCGTTGCTATGTATAACAGACCGTTGCTACGTATAACAGACCGTTGATATGTATAACAGACCGTTGCTAGGTATAACGGACTGTTGATATGTATAACAGACCGTTGCTAGGTATAACGGACTGTTGCTATGTATAACAGACCGTTTTCTGTATAACGGACTGTTGCTATGTATAACAGACCATTGCTAGGTATAACGGACTGTTGCTATGTATAACAGACCGTCGTTACGTATAACAGACCGTTGCTAGGTATAACGGACGGTTGCTATGTATAATGGACCGTTGCTACGTATAACAGACCGTTGCTACGTATAACAGACCGTTGCTACGTATAAAAGACCGTTGCTACGTATAACAGACCGTTGCTATGTATAAAAGACCGCTGCTACGTATAATGGACCGTTGCTACGTATAACGGACCGTTGCTAGGTATAACGGACTGTTTCTATGTATAACAGACCGTCGCTACGTATAACAGACCTTTGCTAGGTATAACGGACTGTTGCTATGTATAACAAACCGTTGCTAGGTATAACGGACCGTTGCTATGTATAATAGACCGTCGCTATGTATAACAGACCGTTGCTATGTATAACAGAACAGTGCTATGTATAACAGACCGTCGCTACGTATAACGGACTGTTGCTATGTATAACAAACCGTTGCTACGTATAACAGACAGTTGCTATGTATAATAGACCGTTCCCACGTATAACAGAACGGTGCTATGTATAACAGACCGTCGCTACGTATAACAGACCGTTGCTATGTATAACAGACTGTTGCAATGTATAACAGACCGTTGCTAGGTATAACGGACTGTTGCTATGTATAACAGACCGTTGCTATGGACACAGCTCTGATGTCGGACTCTGGAGGAGTGTTTTTGTGTCAGATTATTGATTTCTTCAGTAGCTGTGTAATAATCAGGATAATGAACAGCAAGCGGCTCATTGTTGTGAAATAAACCACAAATCTACTCGGTCTGTAGAATCAAACCACCGACTGATGCTTCACCTGGAGACATTCTACCTTCACCTCTTTCACTCCGTTGCATCATCCCCCCGTCACTCAGATCAGGAATCCACCGTCTCGGTTATTTTTACACCGTGTGTGTGTGTGTGTGTGTTCCAGGTCTATTTGTGGCTACGATCTGCCTGCATGTGTGCTTGTGATGAGCTGTGCATGTACGTGCGTGTTTTTTCTGCATGTGTGTGTGTGTGTTGGCATTGTCGGGGTGAAGCCGTGTTGCGGTGCATGTGTGTGCGTGGGACGTGTGTTTGGACACTGTTCAGCAGCCTGAAGCGTCCTGAGAAACTCGTAGTAAACCCACTAGTGTGTGTGTGTCTGTTAGTGTGTGTGTGTGTGTGTGTGTATGTATGTGTGTGTGTGTGTGTGTGTGTATGTGTGTGTTACGGCGGTGAAGGCTCCCTGCTCCTCCTCCTCCTCAGGTTTAAATCTGGCGCTGTGATGTCATCGCTGCCTCGCGGCGTCTCAAGCATCTCGTCTCGCTTCGCCGTTGCCGCGGCGGCAGACGGACACAGAGAGTCTTATTCTGGTGGACGGGTTCAGTCTGAAGACACTTCTGGGAGTTTGAAGTCTGAGACGCTTTGCATGCTGTGAAATATCAATCATGTGTCCTCCGACAAAACATCAGCCAATCAGCGGAGAGATTAAAACCTGCGTTTGTATGAAGTTTAACGACTTTATTTATAATGTTACTGCTAACGTTGTTTTATTATTCATCTTTTCTGCCCGTTGATCAGTTAATGTCAATAATATCAATATTTAACGTCAATTGTCGTTGATTCATCACGTTTCACAGCAGTTCATGAAATATTCACTAAATTTAATCCCTTTGATTCATAGACACTAATTTACCTTTTGTTTTTAGTGACGCTCAGCACAACTTTCAACAACGTATTTTTTCTGCGTTTTCCTACAAATGTCCAGCAACACATGACGCACATGTCAATTTTCACCCCAGTCTTCAAAATAAAACTACTTAGTTAGGTTTAAATGTGTTGGTTTGGGTTAAAATAACTTCAGAAGTACAGAAGTTACAAATAAATCAACGTTGACCTCTTGCCTCACACGGGGCACCAATATAGTCTCCTGGTGAAAGTCTGATAGACCGACCCATCCACCCCGACCTCCTCGCTACACGCCGTTCACCGCTCTTTAGACTTTCTGCCCTGACTCGGCGCCCTGACTCAGCGCCCTGACTCGGCGCGCTGACTCGGCGCCCTGACTGGGTGCCCTGACTCTGTGCGCTGACTCGCCGCCCTGACTCGGCGCCCTCACTCGGTGCGCTGACTCGCCGCCCTGACTCGGCGCGCTGACTCGGCGCCCTGACTTGGCACCCTGACTCGGCGTTCTGACTCGGGGCCCTGACTTGGTGCCCTGACTCGGCGTGCTGACTCGGCGCCCTGACTTGGCGTGCTGACTGTAGTTGTGCTCGTGTGTTGTGTCTCTGCAGGGAAGCGTCCTCACCAGTGTCAGATCTGTAAGAAGGCCTTCAAACACAAACACCATCTGATCGAACACTCGCGCCTCCACTCCGGAGAGAAACCGTACCAGTGTGACAAGTGTGGCAAACGCTTCTCTCACTCGGGATCGTACTCGCAGCACATGAACCACCGCTACTCCTACTGCAAGAGGGAGGCCGAGGAGCGCGAGGCGGCTGAGAGGGAGGCAAGGGACAAGGGAGGAGGAGGAGAAGGAGGAGGAGGAGCCGCCGCCGCCGCCGGCCTTGAGCCCACCGAACTGCTGATGAGGAGGGTCTACCTGCAGGGACTCGGGCCGCTCGGATACTCGGACCCTGAGGACCAGCAGGAGGACGGCGGTGGCGGCGGCGGTACGATCCTGAGGGACAGCAGCGAGGGAGGAGGAGGACGGGAGGAGAAGGAAGTGGACGACAAAATGTTCGAGGAGGTGACAGATAGACGGGATGCAAGTTTCAGGGAGGAAGAGGAGGAGGAGGAGGGCGACAGCAGGAGCCAGATGGACTCGACGAGGGACGACGAGGGCAAAGACACGACGCCGCTGATGGACGAGAGTTCACGAGAAGGGAGGACAGACGGCAGGTCGGACCAGGAGGACTGATCCTCAGAGACAAAGAGCTTTGAACATTTTAACATGCTGGCTTCAGTTTCAGACAACATGCTTTTATTTTGAAGGGACTGTACACAGATGATTGGGGGGGGGGATTTAAACTTTATTCCAAGTTTCCCTCCGACGATTATTTAAACATGTTTCAGCTGACCTGTGATCAGCTCGTCTCCACGGTAACAACAGGAACCAGTGACGTAGATTCATCAGGTTCTATCTGACTAATCTTTGACAACTTATCAACACGTCATTATTAACTAAAACATCTAACGAGGTTCTACATGTGAAACATTATGAAAGACTGAGAGTCAGTGTCTATTTAGAAACGCTTCTCCGATATTGTCCGAGTCTCTTTCCGACTGACTTTACTGAAGGATAGTTAACTATAGACATCCACAGATTTATACGCCCTCAGTTTATCTTTACAGCGCTGCCGTTGGCCACCAGCCCGCTGGACGCACGGCCAATAACAGAGAACGTTAATAACAGAGAACGTTAATAACAGAGAACGTTAGGGTTCTGCAGGTAGAACCTGATGAGTCAAATGTCACTAAATGTTTGGTATAACGTTCAGATATGTGAAGTGGAACATTAGTGAAGTGGAACATTAGTGAATTAGATGACGAGCTGTGAGTTCTCTAATAAAGAGAATATTAATAACCTTGGGGGGGGGGGGTGATTTGCGTACAGTCCCTAACGGAGAGGAACATGTTGATGCCAACATCCCGTCATGAAGCCGGGGGGTGGGTAGGGTTAGGGGGTGGGGGGGATTGTTTAAAAATCCACATTATGCAAAAAAGCCGACTAAAATGGCGCAGTGAGAACGCTGCTGATGGTGATGAGGAACCCTGATCTGGTGATGAGGAACCCTGATCTGGTGATGAGGAACCCTGATCCGGTGATGAGGAACCCTGATCTGGTGATGAGGAACCCTGGTCTGGTGATGAGGAACCCTGATCTGGTGATGAGGAACCCTGGTCCTGGTGATGAGGAACCCTGATCCGGTGATGAGGAACCCTTATCTGGTGATGAGGAACCCTGATCTGGTGATGAGGAACCCTGGTCCTGGTGATGAGGAACCCTGATCCGGTGATGAGGAACCCTGATCTGGTGATGAGGAACCCTGGTCCTGGTGATGAGGAACCCTGATCCGGTGATGAGGAACACTGGTCCTGGTGATGACGGGACGTGAAGCTGTTTTTAATGTACAGTATTATAAAGGCCTAAAAGCTGTGTGGTGCTATCATGTTCTTAACTTCCTGTGTCCCGTCGTGTTCCAAACCCCACATCAGGAAATTGCACTCGACTCCCCAAATCACTACAAAATAAAATAAAAAAATGAATTTAAAAAAAAAAGAGGGAAAAAAGCCTGGAACACGCGGCGACTTCCTGTCAGTGTTATCGTCGTATTTCTGTCTCTTACTGTGACCTTTTTTACTTTTATCCTCTTGGATTCTTTTTGCCAATTAACCACACGACTTTGGGCCTCCTGATCGTTTCATTTCTTTATGTGAAGGAACATTTAAACCTGTGTGATTTTCAAAATAAAATGTTGATGTGAGTCTTAAAAAGGAGAAGGAGCGTTAAAATGAATGGCTCCAGATATTAAAAGGATCATGTTTACTCTAGAGAAAGCCTTATATGCAAACCTTCAGCTGTTAAAGTGCCATCCCTGTCCAGTGTGTCCTCTTCATTCCTCTCTAGTAGATATAGGTAGACGACACTCTGAAGCCTGGGACACACCGGGGACGCCAGCAGCAGCGTGGCGGCTGCGTTACCTGTTGGTTTTTGATTTCAGCGTCCGTGTTAACAGGTTAGAGCAGCCACACTGCGTCTCAGCTGCGTCTCTTCTAGAGAGTCCATGTCTCGCCTATTTTTACCGCGAACCGCCATTTCACATCAACAACAGACAGTGAAGGTGATCTATTGACTGTATATTAAGATCATATCTACAGTTTACATGTCTCTATCTGTAGAATATGTTACAGAGATGAAACAAAAGGAAAGATTTATTTTTAAATCAACACCCTCAAGCATTTTTTCTGTGGACAGAATTCCCTTATTTGTTAACACAAGGCTTTTATTCTGAAATATGTGCCGGACAGTGTTGTAGAACATGCAGTGACTTGCAGAGCTCCATGAATGAATATAGTACGGGGTTTTAATGGTGGATTATTACTATTATTTACAAATTACCACACGTTTCTGAACCTTTCTCTGTCTAAAATAAATATAAATGATATTTATAATGAAATGAAACGGACATTATGCGGCAAAATCTATGTCTCACGCAGCCACCACGCAGCCGCCACACAGCCGCCACGCAGCTGCCACGCAGCCGCCACGCAGCCGCCACACAGCCGCCATGCCCTCCTGACGATCCTGAGGTGTCCCGGCATTAGTTTACACGTTTGTGCAATTTTCTGTTTTCTGGATCCATGACAGTATTATTTTGTCAGTATTATTAACTTTTTTGTTTTTGTTGAGTTTTCCAACATAAATTTAATTTTTTTTATTATTTGAGAATTTACCATTTTATTTATGTGACTGATTTTATATTTCCTAATTGTATTTATTTCATACTGTAGTGTACAGTATTAGAGTTCCTCACTCATAGATCTATTTTAGTAGAATGGTTCTGACTATCGGAACAGAACCTTCTCTTTTCTCTTTTCTTTCTTTTCCTTTTGAACTTCTGCAAATTCTAAATTCATCTGTGAACTTCTGATGTAAAAACACTGTTTAAAAGAAATCCACTTTATTCATCCAGCGAGGAGACGAAGGACTGATGATGATGATGATGATGATGATGATCTGAAGTATTATTGAAATGACCAACATGCTCGAATAAATGTAGCCAAATTAAATTTTAATAAAACTGTTATTCTTCCTGTACGTCTGTTTGATTCATTAACACACACACACACGCACACACACAAACTCACACACACAAACACACACACACACGCACACACACAAACACACACACACAGAGAGTCAGTGATGATGACGGCGAGGTCTGTTTTTAGCGTCCTCGTGTTGCCGCCACATTTCTCTTCACTCACATCATCACTCAGTTTGATGAAGACTCACAACAACAACAACATGTGACTCATCTTCTTCACCAGATATCTCCTCTATCTTCTCCTCTATCTTCTACCTCTATCTTCTACCTCTATCTTCTACCTCTATCTTCTCCTCTATCGTCTACCTCTATCTTCTACCTCTATCTTCTCCTCTATCTTCTACCTCTATCTTCTACCTCTATCTTCTCCTCTATCTTCTACCTCTATCTTCTACCTCTATCTTCTCCTCTATCTTCTACCTCTATCTTCTACCTCTATCTTCTCCTCTATCTTCTACCTCTATCTTCTCCTCTATCTTCTACCTCTATCTTCTCCTCTATCGTCTACCTCTATCTTCTACCTCTATCTTCTACCTTTATCTTCTCCTCTATCTTCTCCTCTATCGTCTACCTCTATCTTCTCCTCTATCTTCTACCTCTATCTTCTACCTCTATCTTCTCCTCTATCTTCTACCTCTATCTTCTCCTCTATCTTCTACCTCTATCTTCTACCTCTATCTTCTCCTCTATCTTCTACCTCTATCTTCTACCTCTATCTTCTACCTCTATCTTCTCCTCTATCTTCTACCTCTATCTTCTACCTCTATCTTCTACCTCTATCTTCTCCTCTATCTTCTACCTCTATCTTCTCCTCTATCTTCTCCTCTATCTTCTACCTCTATCTTCTACCTCTATCTTCTCCTCTATCTTCTACCTCTATCTTCTACCTCTATCTTCTCCTCTATCTTCTACCTCTATCTTCTCCTCTATCTTCTACCTCTATCTTCTCCTCTATCGTCTACCTCTATCTTCTACCTCTATCTTCTACCTTTATCTTCTCCTCTATCTTCTACCTCTATCTTCTACCTCTATCTTCTCCTCTATCGTCTACCTCTATCTTCTCCTCTATCTTCTACCTCTATCTTCTACCTCTATCTTCTCCTCTATCTTCTACCTCTATCTTCTCCTCTATCTTCTACCTCTATCTTCTACCTCTATCTTCTCCTCTATCTTCTACCTCTATCTTCTACCTCTATCTTCTACCTCTATCTTCTCCTCTATCTTCTACCTCTATCTTCTACCTCTATCTTCTACCTCTATCTTCTCCTCTATCTTCTACCTCTATCTTCTCCTCTATCTTCTCCTCTATCTTCTACCTCTATCTTCTACCTCTATCTTCTCCTCTATCTTCTACCTCTATCTTCTACCTCTATCTTCTCCTCTATCTTCTACCTCTATCTTCTCCTCTATCTTCTCCTCTATCTTCTACCTCTATCTTCTACCTCTATCTTCTCCTCTATCTTCTACCTCTATCTTCTACCTCTATCTTCTCCTCTATCTTCTCCTCTATCTTCTCCTCTCTCTTCTCCTCTCTTCCTTCTTTTAGTAACTCCTGTTTTGATTGAATGTTCTTCATTTTATAAAGATTATTAAGAGTCATCAGAAGCTGTTAGAACATCAGGATCAGAGCTGGAACACCCAGAGTCCCTCCAGAGTCCCTCCTGAGTCCCTACTGAGTCCCTCCAGATTCCATCCAGAGTCCCTCCTGAGTCCCTCCAGAGTCCCTCCAGAGTCCCTCCTGAGTCCCTCCAGAGTACCTCGAGAGTCCCTCCTGAGTCCCTCCAGAGTCCCTCCTGAGTCCCTCCTGAGACCCTCCAGAGTCCCCCCAGAGTACCTCGAGAGTGCCTCCTGGGTCCCTCAAGAGTCCCTCCTGAGTCCCTCCTGAGACCCTCGAGAGTCCTTCCTGAGTCCTTCCAGAGTCCCTCCTGAGTCCCTCCAGAGTCCCTCCTGAGTCCCTCCTGAGACCCTCCAGAGTCCTTCCTGAGTCCCTCCTGAGTCCCTCCTGAGACCCTCCAGAGTCCTTCCTGAGTCCCTCCAGAGTCCCTCCAGAGTCCTTCCTGAGTCCCTCCTGGGTCCCTCCAGAGTTCCTCCAGAGTCCCTCCAGAGACCCCCCAGAGTCCCTCCAGAGTGCCTCCAGAGTACCCCCAGAGTCCCTCCAGAATCCTCCAGAGTCCTTCCTGAGACCCTCCGGAGTCCCTCCAGAGTCCCTCCAGAGACCCCCCAGAGACCCCCCAGAGTCCCTCCAGAGACCCTCCAGAGTCCCTCCAGAGTCCCTCCTGAGACCCTCCTGAGTCCTTCCTGAGACCCTCCAGAGTCGCTCCAGAGACCCTATGGAGGGACTCCAGAGTCCCTCTAGAGTCGCTCCAGAGTCGCTCCAGAGTCCCTCCAGAGTCCCTCCAGAGTCCCTCCAGAGACCCTCCAGAGTCCCTCCAAAATCTGGTTGGTCCCGCCTCTTTCAATCAGCCAGTCAGCTGTAGTCATGACCCGCTCTACGCTGCCTCTGATTGGCTGGTATGACCCGCTCTACGCTGCCTCTGATTGGCTGGTATGACCCGCTCTACGCTGCCTCTGATTGGCTGGTATGACCCGCTCTACGCTGCCTCTGATTGGTTGGTATGACCCGCCCTACGCTGCCTCTGATTGGCTGGTATGACCCGCTCTACGCTGCCTCTGATTGGCTGGTATGACCCGCCCTACGCTGCCTCTGATTGGCTGGTATGACCCGCTCTACGCTGCCTCTGATTGGCTGGTATGACCCGCTCTACGCTGCCTCTGATTGGCTGGTATGACCCGCGCTACGCTGCCTCTGATTGGCTGGTATGACCCGCCCTACGCTGCCTCTGATTGGCTGGTATGACCCGCCCTACGCTGCCTCTGATTGGCTGGTATGACCCGCTCTACGCTGCCTCTGATTGGCTGGTATGACCCGCCCTATGCTGCCTCTGATTGGTTGGTATGACCCGCTCTACGCTGCCTCTGATTGGCTGGTATGACCCGCTCTACGCTGCCTCTGATTGGCTGGTATGACCCGCTCTACGCTGCCTCTGATTGGTTGGTATGACCCGCTCTACGCTGCCTCTGATTGGCTGGTATGACCCGCTCTACGCTGCCTCTGATTGGTTGGTATGACCCGCTCTACGCTGCCTCTGATTGGCTGGTATGACCCGCCCTACGCTGTCTCTGATTGGCTGGTATGACCCGCCCTACGCTGCCTCTGATTGGCTGGTATGACCCGCTCTACGCTGCCTCTGATTGGTCAGGTTCAGGCAGGAGGAGTGTTATTGGTTAAACTTAGGTTAGTATATCATGGTGATCCAATCAGAAGCAGAGGAGGGTTCAATAATTAATTTAATTTAGATTAGTCTAGTTTAATAATTTGGGGTCGGTTAGATGACGTCATTATATGCCCCACTAGGCTCGGCTGAAAATGCAACGTGACGACGTAGTAGAGGCAACGTGATGACGTAGTAGGTAGCGTGACGACGTAGTAGAGGCAACGTGATGACGCAGTAGAGGCAACGTGCTGTTCGCGCCGGTCAGATGCAGGCAGAGGTGAGTGAATACATCCAGAGTAGAGGTAGAGAGTAGAGAGTAGAGAGTAGAGGTAGAGAGTAGAGAGGTAGAGAGTAGAGAGTAGAGAGTAGAGGTAGAGAGTAGAGAGTAGAGAGTAGAGGTAGAGGTAGAGAGTAGAGAGTAGAGAGTAGAGAGTAGAGAGTAGAGGTAGAGAGTAGAGAGTAGAGAGTAGAGGTAGAGAGTAGAGGTAGAGAGTAGAGAGTAGAGAGTAGAGGTAGAGAGTAGAGAGTAGAGGTAGAGAGTAGAGAGTAGAGAGTAGAGGTAGAGAGTAGAGGTAGAGAGTAGAGGTAGAGAGTAGAGAGTAGAGAGTAGAGAGTAGAGGTAGAGAGTAGAGAGTAGAGAGTAGAGAGTAGAGGTAGAGAGTAGAGAGTAGAGAGTAGAGGTAGAGAGTAGAGGTAGAGAGTAGAGAGTAGAGAGTAGAGGTAGAGAGTAGAGAGTAGAGGTAGAGAGTAGAGAGTAGAGAGTAGAGGTAGAGAGTAGAGGTAGAGAGTAGAGAGTAGAGAGTAGAGAGTAGAGGTAGAGAGTAGAGGTAGAGAGTAGAGGTAGAGAGTAGAGAGTAGAGAGTAGAGGTAGAGAGTAGAGAGTAGAGAGTAGAGGTAGAGAGTAGAGAGTAGAGAGTAGAGGTAGAGAGTAGAGAGTAGAGGTAGAGAGTAGAGAGTAGAGAGTAGAGAGTAGAGGTAGAGAGTAGAGGTAGAGAGTAGAGGTAGAGAGTAGAGAGTAGAGAGTAGAGGTAGAGAGTAGAGAGTAGAGAGTAGAGGTAGAGAGTAGAGAGTAGAGAGTAGAGGTAGAGAGTAGAGAGTAGAGAGTAGAGGTAGAGAGTAGAGGTAGAGAGTAGAGAGTAGAGGTAGAGAGTAGAGAGGTAGAGAGTAGAGGTAGAGAGTAGAGAGGTAGAGAGTAGAGGTAGAGAGTAGAGGTAGAGAGTAGAGAGTAGAGGTAGAGAGGTAGAGAGTAGAGGTAGAGAGTAGAGAGTAGAGGTAGAGAGTAGAGGTAGAGAGTAGAGGTAGAGAGTAGAGAGGTAGAGAGTAGAGGTAGAGAGTAGAGGTAGAGAGTAGAGAGTAGAGGTAGAGAGTAGAGAGGTAGAGAGTAGAGGTAGAGAGTAGAGAGTAGAGAGTAGAGAGGTAGAGAGTAGAGGTAGAGAGTAGAGAGTAGAGGTAGAGAGTAGAGAGTAGAGAGGTAGAGAGTAGAGAGTAGAGAGTAGAGAGTAGAGAGGTAGAGAGTAGAGGTAGAGAGGTAGAGAGTAGAGGTAGAGAGGTAGAGAGTAGAGAGTAGAGGTAGAGAGTAGAGAGTAGAGAGGTAGAGAGTAGAGGTAGAGAGGTAGAGAGTAGAGAGTAGAGAGTAGAGGTAGAGAGTAGAGAGTAGAGAGTAGAGAGTAGAGAGTAGAGAGGTAGAGAGTAGAGAGTAGAGGTAGAGAGGTAGAGAGTAGAGAGTAGAGGTAGAGAGTAGAGAGTAGAGAGTAGAGAGTAGAGAGAGGTGAGTCCTGCTGCTGATGATGGTGATGATGATGATGATGATGATGATGATGATGATCTGATGATCGTTCAGGTCCTCTGAGGAACCGGGCAGTTTACCGGGTTCACTCTCTGCACTCAGCCGGTACCGGAGCTCCGGTCCTCCGGTTCTACCGGGAGACTGATAGACTGATACCGAGAGAGAGGAGAGCTAACAGCTAACAGAGCTAACAGCTAACAGAGCTAACAGCTAACAGAGCTAACAGCTAACAGAGCTAACAGCTAACAGAGCTAACAGAGCTAACAGCTAACAGAGCTAACAGAGCTAACAGCTAACAGAGCTAACAGAGCTAACAGAGCTAACAGCTAACAGAGCTAACAGAGCTAACAGCTAACAGAGCTAACAGAGCTAACAGCTAACAGCTAACAGCTAACAGAGCTAACAGCTAACAGAGCTAACAGCTAACAGAGCTAACAGCTAACAGAGCTAACAGCTAACAGAGCTAACAGAGCTAACAGAGCTAACAGCTAACAGAGCTAACAGCTAACAGCTAACAGAGCTAACAGCTAACAGAGCTAACAGCTAACAGAGCTAACAGCTAACAGAGCTAACAGCTAACAGCTAACAGAGCTAACAGCTAACAGAGCTAACAGCTAACAGCTAACAGAGCTACAGTTAGGAGTACTTGTACTTCAGCTGAGTACAGTTAGGAGTACTTGTACATCAGCTGAGTACAGTTAGGAGTACTTGTACATCAGATGAGTACAGTTAGGAGTACTTGTACTTCAGCTGAGTACAGTTAGGAGTACTTGTACATCAGCTGAGTACAGTTAGGAGTACTTGTACATCAGCTGAGTACAGTTAGGAGTACTTGTACTTCAGCTGAGTACAGTTAGGAGTACTTGTACATCAGCTGAGTACAGTTAGGAGTACTTGTACATCAGCTGAGTACAGTTAGGAGTACTTGTACATCAGATGAGTACAGTTAGGAGTACTTGTACATCAGCTGAGTACAGTTAGGAGTACTTGTACATCAGCTGAGTACAGTTAGGAGTACTTGTACATCAGATGAGTACAGTTAGGAGTACTTGTACATCAGATGAGTACAGTTAGGAGTACTTGTACATCAGATGAGTACAGTTAGGAGTACTTGTACTTCAGCTGAGTACAGTTAGGAGTACTTGTACATCAGATGAGTACAGTTAGGAGTACTTGTACATCAGATGAGTACAGTTAGGAGTACTTGTACTTCAGCTGAGTACAGTTAGGAGTACTTGTACTTCAGCTGAGTACAGTTAGGAGTACTTGTACATCAGATGAGTACAGTTAGGAGTACTTGTACATCAGATGAGTACAGTTAGGAGTACTTGTACTTCAGCTGAGTACAGTTAGGAGTGCTTGTACTTCAGCTGAGTACAGTTAGGAGTACTTGTACATCAGATGAGTACAGTTAGGAGTACTTGTACTTCAGCTGAGTACAGTTAGGAGTACTTGTACATCAGATGAGTACAGTTAGGAGTACTTGTACTTCAGCTGAGTACAGTTAGGAGTACTTGTACTTCAGCTGAGTACAGTTAGGAGTACTTGTACATCAGATGAGTACAGTTAGGAGTACTTGTACTTCAGCTGAGTACAGTTAGGAGTACTTGTACTTCAGCTGAGTACAGTTAGGAGTACTTGTACATCAGATGAGTACAGTTAGGAGTACTTGTACTTCAGCTGAGTACAGTTAGGAGTACTTGTACTTCAGCTGAGTACAGTTAGGAGTACTTGTACATCAGATGAGTACAGTTAGGAGTACTTGTACATCAGATGAGTACAGTTAGGAGTACTTGTACTTCAGCTGAGTACAGTTAGGAGTACTTGTACTTCAGCTGAGTACAGTTAGGAGTACTTGTACATCAGATGAGTACAGTTAGGAGTACTTGTACTTCAGCTGAGTACAGTTAGGAGTACTTGTACTTCAGATGAGTACAGTTAGGAGTACTTGTACATCAGATGAGTACAGTTAGGAGTACTTGTACTTCAGCTGAGTACAGTTTCAGTTCAGATGCCAACAACATTTCAACAAATGCTTCAAACTACATTAAATGTTAATATTAAATATATATATATATATAAATATATTTATATATATATTTATATATAAATATATATATATACTGTATATATATTTATATATATATATTTATTTATATTTATATATATATAAATATAAATGTGTGTATATATATATATATTTATATATATATATATACTGTGTATATATATATGTATATATATATATATATATATATATATTGTAAATGCTGATAGCAACGCTGGTTATTTATTATTACTGTTATTATGTTTTAAATGATTTATTAATCCATTTCCAATGCTTTTTATCTGATAACTGGAGTAATCTTTATTATTAAAACTATTAATATGAAATAACAATAACAGGAGCTTCTCTTTGAAAGTATTTCATGTATTGAATTCATTATTAAAAACACGCCTATAAAACGTTCCTCAGTTGATTTAACAGAAAATGTATTAAATCATAAAACATGTCAACATTAATATCTATAGTAGTTCCTGTAGTGCATCACCCTGAGGAGATTAATATCACCAATAAATCACCTTTAATAACCTCATTATAGATCTATAAAATACTGATGTGTAACTCCAGCTGTGAATCTAGTTCACTATCCCCTCTGAGAGGACTCATACGAGTACCTCACTGTAGTACATGAGTACATGTACTTCTATAAATATACAAGTACCTCACTGTAGTACACGAGTACATGTACTTCTATAAATATACAAGTACCTCACTGTAGTACACAAGTACATGTACTTCTATAAATATACAAGTACCTCACTGTAGTACACGAGTACATGTACTTCTATAAATATACAGATATAAAGTACTTTATTCATTAAAGGTAGTACATATACTTCTATAAATATACAGATAAAGAGTACTTTATTCATTAAAGGTAGATAGTAGTACATATACTTCTATAGATATACAGTACTTTATTCATTAAAGGTAGATTGTAGTACATATACTTCTATAGATATACAGATATAGAGTACTCTATGCATTGTTAAAGGTAGATTGTAGTACATATACTTCTATAGATATACAGATATAGAGTACTCTGTGCATTGTTAAAGGTAGATTGTAGTACATATACTTCTATAGATATACAGATATAGAGTACTCTATGCATTGTTAAAGGTAGATTGTAGTACATATACTTCTATTGATATACAGATAGAGAGTACTCTGCATTGTTAAAGGTAGATTGTAGTACATATACTTCTATTGATATACAGATAGAGAGTACTCTGCATTGTTAAAGGTAGATTGTAGTACATATACTTCTATTGATATACAGATAGAGAGTACTCTATGCATTGTTAAAGGTAGATTGTAGAGTTCCAGTAATCTAACGGACGAGTTAGATGAGAAACAAATTACATTAAAAGAAGGTATTAAACAATAACTGCAACTTTATGTGTAAAACCATCCAGTCATAAACCATCCAGTCAAAAAACATCCAGTCATAAACCATCCAGTCAAAAAACATCCAGTCATAAACCATCCAGTCATAAACCATCCAGTCATAAACCATCCAGTCAAAAACCATCCAGTTAAAAACCATCCAGTCAAAAACCATCCAGTTAAAAACCATCCAGTCAAAAAATATCCAGTCATAAACCATCCAGTCATAAACCATCCAGTTAAAAACCATCCAGTTAAAAACCATCCAGTCATAAACCATCCAGTCAAAAAACATCCAGTCATAAACCATCCAGTCAAAAACCATCCAGTTAAAAACCATCCAGTCAGTCCAGTAATAAATGAATATAAATTATAAATATTGTTGGAAAACAGCAGGAAACTGAATTTAAAGTCAAAGTTGTCCCATAAATAGAGACGGTAGAATATTTACCCATCCAGCTCTGGTACTGTGTGTAATACTGCACTATATTATATATATATATATACAGCTCTGGAAAAAATTAAGAGACCACTTCAAAATGATCAGTTTCTCTGGTTTTACTATTTATTGGTATGTGTTTGAGTAAAATGACATTTTTAGTTATATTCTATAAACTACTGACAACATTTCTCCCAAATTTCAAATCTAAATCTAAATATTGTCATTTAGAGCATTTATTATCAGAAAATGACAACTGGTCAAAATAACAACAAAAAGTCAGTGTTTTCAGATCTGGAATAATGCAAAGAAAACAAGTTCATATTAATGTTTAAACAACGCAATACTAATGTTTTAACTTAGGAAGAGTTCAGAAATCAATATCTGGTGGAATAACCTTGATTTACAATCACAGCTTTCATGCGTCTTGGCATGCTCTCCACCAGTCTTTCACATTGCTGTTGGGGGACTTTATGCCACTCCTCAGCTGGGCTTTGTTTGAGGGCTTGTGACCATCCATCTTCCTCTTGATCACATTCCAGAGGTTTTCAATGGGATTCAGGTCTGGAGGTTGGGCTGGCCATGACAAGGTCCTGATCTGGGGGTCCTTCATCCACACCTTCACTGACCTGGCTGTGTGGCATGGAGCATTGTCCTGCTGGACAACCACTCCTCAGAGTTGGGGATCACAGGTATCTTCAAACTTGTAATCAGTCAGTCTGCCTATTTAAAGGGTGAAAAGTAGTCACTGCTGTTTGGTATCATGGTGTGTACCACACTGAACATGGACCACAGAAAGCTAAGGAGAGAGTTGTCTCAGGAGATCAGAAAGAACATTATAGACCTTCATGTTAAAGGTAAAGGCTATAAGACCATCTCCAAGCAGCTTGACGTTCCTGTGACTACAGCTGCACATATTATTCAGAAGTTTAAGGTCCATGGGACTGTAGCCTACCTCCCTGGACGTGGCCGCAAGGGGAAAATTGATGACAAATTGAAGAGACGGATAATACGAATGGTAACCAAAGAGCCCAGAACAACTTCCAAAGAGATTAGAGATGAACTCCAAGGTCAAGGTACATCAGTGTCAGATCGCACCATCCGTCACTGTTTGAGCCAAAGTGGACTTAATGGAAGACGACCCAGGAGGACACCAAATCATAAAAAGTGAGACTGGAATTTGCCAAAATGCATATTGACAAGCCACAAAGCTTCTGGGAGAATGTCCTTTGGACAGATGAGACAAAACTGGAGCTTTTTGGCAAGTCACATCAGCTCTATGTTCACAGACGAAGAGATGAAGCATCCAAAGAAAAGAACACTGTACCTAATGTGAAACATGGAGGAGGCTCGGTTATGTTATGGGGCTGCTTTGCTGCATCTGGCACAGGGTGTCTTGAATCTGTGCAGGGTGCAATAAAATCTGAAGACTATCAAGGCATTCTGGAGCGAAATGTGCTGCCCAGTGTCAGAAAGCTTGGTCTCAGTTGCAGGTCATGGGTCCTCAAACAGGATAATGACCCAAAACACAGCTAAAAACACCCAAGAATGGCTAAGAACAAAACATTGGATTATTCTGAAGTGGCCTTCTATGAGCCCGGATCTAAATCCTATTGAACATCTGTGGAAGGAGCTGAAACATGCAGTCTGGAGAAGGCATCCTTCAAACCTGAGACAGCTGGAGCAGTTTGCTCACGAGGAGTGGGCCAACATACCTGTCGACAGGTGCAGAAGTCTCATTGAGAGTTACAGAAATCGCTTGATTGCAGTGATTGCCTCAAAAGGTTGTGCAACAAAATATTAAGTTAAGGGTACCATCATTTTTGTCTAGGCCAGTTTCATTAGTTTGTTTTTTAAAATGATTCTGTTGAACCATAATTCAAAAGTAATATCTGATTTTCATTAGTTAATTTTCAGTAAATTTTTATTTATTATTACTTTTGTCAGTTTCAAGTTATTTCAGTGACCATTGTGGGTTTTTCTTTCTTTAACGGAAGGGTACCAACAATTTTGTCCACGTCTGTATATATATATTAGGGGTGGGAAAAGGCATGGATTCAGTGTGTATCGCGATGTTTTAACAGATGTTTGGATCTATCTGCTTCATCTGAGTCTATGTGGAGCTAGAAGGAAGTTACCGCTTTTATTGTGGTAGTCTGAGTAACGTGACGTCATATCTTTTATCGTGGTAGTCTGAGTAACGTGACGTCATATCTTTTATCGTGGTAGTCTGAGTAACGTGACGTCATATCCGTTCCGTATCTGTCAACCAAAACAAAGCTCAGAGAGTGTAAAACGTTGGAGGGTCGTCGTGGATACGACCTGCACCCTCCCATGTTAAATCCAGCGTAGTAAACACGACACACTATACACACTATACTAAACACTACACATCCAGGAAAGGATGGAAACACTTTGGGTTTCACACATTGACAGGAAAAGAAGAGCTAGACAGAGCAGAGATAGACAGAGCAGAGCTAGACAGAGCAGAGCTACACAGAGCTAGACAGAACAGAGCTAGACATAGCAGAGCTACACAGAGCTAGATAGAGCAGAGCTACACAGAGCAGAACTACACAGAGCAGAGCTACACAGAGCTAGACAGAGCAGAGATAGACAGTGCAGAGATAGACAGAGCAGAGCTAGACAGAGCAGAGCAGAGCTACACAGAGCAGAGATAGACAGAGCAGAGATAGACAGAGCAGAGCTAGACAGAGCAGAGCAGAGCTAGACAGAGCAGAGATAGACAGAGCAGAGCTAGACAGAGCAGAGATAGACAGAGCAGAGCTAGACAGAGCAGAGCTACACAGAGCAGAGCTAGACAGAGTAGAGCAGAGCTACACAGAGCAGAGCTAGACAGATCAGAGCTACACAGAGCAGAGCTAGACAGAGCAGAGCTACGCAAAGCAGAGCTACACAGAGTAGAGTTACGCAGAGCAGAGCTACACAGAGCAGAGCTACACAGAGCAGAGCTAGACAGAGTAGAACAGAGCTACACAGAGTAGAGCTAGACAGAGCAGAGCTACATAGAGCAGAGTAGAGCTACGCAGAGCAGAGCTACACAGCAGAGCTACACAGAGCAGAGCAGCTGCATGCTAACTCTGTCATGGACAGGAAGCGTTATGGTATGGAGGTAATGTTATGGTATGGTGTTAACGTTATGGTATGGAGGTAACGTTATGGTACGGCGGTAACGTTATGGTATGGCGGTAACGTTATGGTATGGAGGTAACGTTATGGTATGGCGGTAACGTTATGGCATGGAGGTAACGTTATGGTATGGAGGTAACGTTATGGTATGGTGGTAATGTTATGATATGGAGGTAACGTTATGGTATGGAGGTAACATTATGGTATGGAAGTAACGTTACGGTATGGAGGTATGGCGGTAACGTTATGATATGGCGGTAACGTTATGATATGGAGGTAACGTTATGTATGGAGGTAACGTTATGGTATGGCGGTAACGTTATGATATGGAGGTAACGTTACGGTATAGAGGTAACGTTATGGTGTGGCGGTAACATCGTATGGAGGTAACGTTATGATATGGAGGTAACGTTATGGTATGGCGGTAACGTTATGGTATGGAGGTAACGTTATGGTATGGCGGTAACGTTATGGTATGGCGGTAACGTTATGGTATGAAGGTAACGTTATGGTATGGAGGTAACGTTATGGTATGGTGGTAACGTTACGGTATAGAGGTAATGTTATGGTATGGCGGTAACGTTATGGTATGGCGGTAACGTTATGGTATGGAGGTAACGTTATGGTATGGTGGTAACGTTATGGTATGGAGGTAACGTTATGGTATGGAGGTAACGTTATGGTATGGAAGTAACGTTACAGTATGGAGGTATGGCGGTAACGTTATGATATGGCGGTAACGTTATGATATGGAGGTAACGTTATGTATGGAGGTAACGTTATGGTATGGCGGTAACGTTATGATATGGAGGTAACGTTACGGTATAGAGGTAACGTTATGGTGTGGCGGTAACATTATCGTATGGAGGTAACGTTATGATATGGAGGTAACGTTATGGTATGGAGGTAACTTTATGGTATGGCGGTAACGTTATGATATGGAGTTAACGTTATGATATGGAGGTAACGTTATGGTATGGAGGTAACGTTATGATATGGAGGTAACGTTATGATATGGAGGTAATGTTATGATATGGAGGTAACTTTATGGTATGGAGGTAACGTTATGGTATGGCGGTAACGTTATGATATGGAGGTAACGTTACGGTATGGAGGTATGGCGGTAACGTTATGTTATGGTGGTAACGTTATGATATGGAGGTAACGTGACGGTATGGAGGTATGGAGGTAACGTTATGGTATGGCGGTAACGTTATGATATGGAGGTAACGTTACGGTATGGAGGTAACGTTATGATATGGAGGTAACGTTATGATATGGAGGTAACTTTATGGTATGGAGGTAACGTTATGGTATGGCGGTAACGTTATGATATGGAGGTAACGTTACGGTATGGAGGTATGGCGATAACGTTATGTTATGGTGGTAACGTTATGATATGGAGGTAACGTGACGGTATGGAGGTATGGAGGTAACGTTATGGTATGGCGGTAACGTTATGATATGGAGGTAACGTTACGGTATGGAGGTATGGCGGTAACGTTATGGTATGGAGGTAACGTTATGATATGGAGGTAATGTTATCATATGGAGGTAATGTTATGATATGGAGGTAACTTTATGGTATGGAGGTAACGTTATGGTATGGCGGTAACGTTATGATATGGAGGTAACGTTACGGTATGGAGGTATGGCGGTAACGTTATGGTATGGCGGTAACGTTATGATATGGAGGTAACGTTACGGTATGGAGGTATGGCGGTAACGTTATGGTATGGTGGTAACGTTATGGTATGGCGGTAACGTTATGGTATGGTGGTAACGTTATGGTATGGAGGTAACGTTATGGTATGGAGGTAACTTTACGGCGGTAACGTTATGGTATGGCGGTAACGTTACGGTATGGAGGTAACGTTATAGTATGAAGGTAACGTTATGGTATGGCGGTAACGTTATGGTATGGCGGTAACGTTATGGTATGGCGGTAACGTTATGGTATGGAGGTAATGTTATGGTATGGAGGTAATATAGACTATATAGACTCACAGTACGTAACAATCAGAGAGTATATGGAATCAGAGTCATTGAATGTGATTCCAGTAGTTGATGGTGATTATTACCGCCGACACACTGACTGGGCTTCAGATGAGATCATCCTCATAATGATGATGATGATGATGAAGAAGCAGTATTTCCAGTGTGTGGGTGTCCAGAGTGACTCAGCCTGGTTCAGCTGGTATTAACCCCTCGCCTGCTGCTGAGGGGGGAGTCCCTGTCGGGGGGAATGGCTGACATTAACCCTTTGTGTTTCCATGTTTGCAGCAGTGGGCGAGGGAAGCTGTTCTAGGTGAGATGAGTCTGCAGGCTGGAATCCCCCGACGGGGTTCAAGGTGGAATGATCCTTTTCACATTTACTAAGGAGCTTCCTGTCAGCGCCGCGGCGCCGTGCAGCGCAGAGCAGCGCCACGGCGTCTTATTCCACCCTCCACTTTACTGGAGGGTTTCTGTTCTCGACTTCCATCGTTCAGACGTCCTCTGGTTGTGTTTTCCTCTTCATCAGGTTTCATCTCTCGCTGTGTCGTCGTTCAGCTCTCTTTAGTCAGCCGTATGTGACATCATGTCTTCAAACAGTCACTTCTACTCCATTATTAATGCTCATATTAACACTAAACACCTGTGGTCCCGGCCCCCCCGGGTCACTGTGAGGGGTCACGTGATGACAGATCGTTCTGTATAGAGGGCGTGAGGACCTGACTGCTTCTAGAGGTCAGACAATAGCTCCTCTCTCACGTTCACATTTTCCTATTTCACATTATTTAGCAGCATTCAGGGACTAGATTGGACCGCTTTAAAGTACAATGGGCCACATTGTATTCCTGTTTTCAATCAGATTCTAGTTTTGAGCCATTTGCAGCGTTGAACGTGCGCCGAGGAGGCGGCGGGGACGGCGGGGACGACGGCGTGCTATCTGCCCCGCCGCTCCAGAACTCATTTCCCCGTCCTGATATGAGCAGCATTAGCAGAGATAGACTGATGAGCGTCTGTGGCTCCGCTGAGTGCTGCTGCTGCATTACAGCCCATTGTGGGCAGAGAGGACGAGGACGCCACTTCCTCCTGGAGACATAATGGACCTCTATCGTCTCTATCAGGACGAGCTGCTGCTCCTCATTTACTGTGGTCTACTGCTGTTATACATTAATGTATATACAACTACTATACACACAACTATTATACATTAATATACAACTACTATACATGAATATACAACTACTATACATGAATATACAACTACTATACATTAATATACAACTACTATACATGAATATACAACTACTATACATGAATATACAACTACTATACATTAATATACAACTACTATGCATTAATATACAACTACTATGCATTAATATACAACTACTATACATTAATATACAACTACTATACATGAATATACAACTACTATACATTAATATACAACTACTATACATTAATATACAACTACTATACATACAACTACTATACATACAACTATTATACATTAATATACAACTACTATGCATTAATATACAACTACTATACATTAATATACAACTACTATACATACAACTACTATACATTAATATACAACTACTATACATACAACTACTATACATTAATATACAACTACTATACATACAACTATTATACATTAATATACAACTACTATACACACAACTATTATACATACAACTATTATACATACAACTATTATACACAACTATTATACATACAACTATTATACACAACTATTATACACAACTTTTATACATACAACTATTATACACAACTATTATACATTAATATACAATATTATACGTACAACTATTAAACATTAATATACAACTATTATACGTACAACTATTAAACATTAATATACAACTATTATACATACAACTATTATACATTAATATACAATTATTATACACAACTATTATACATTAATATACAATTATACATACAACTATTATACACAACTACTATACATACAACTATTATACACAACTATTATACATACAACTATTATACATTAATATACAATTATACATACAACTATTATACACAACTATTATACATACAACTACTATACATACAAGTATTATACACAACTATTATACATACAACTATTATACATTAATATACAACTATTATACATACAACTATTATACATAAAACTATTATACACACAACTATTATACACACAACTATTATACGTTAATATACAACTATTATACATACAACTATTATACACACAACTATTATACACACAACTATTATACATACAACTATTATACATACAACTATTATATATACAACTATTATACGTTAATATACAACTATTATACATACAACTATTATACACACAACTATTATACGTTAATATACAACTATTATACATACAACTATTATACACACAACTATTATACGTTAATATACAACTATTATACATACAACTATTATACACAACTATTATACGTTAATATACAACTATTATACATACAACTATTATACACACAACTATTATACGTTAATATACAACTATTATACATACAACTATTATACACACAACTATTATACGTTAATATACAACTATTATACATACAACTATTATACACAACTATTATACGTTAATATACAACTATTATACATACAACTATTATACATACAACTATTATACACACAACTATTATACACACAACTATTATATGTTAATATACAATTATTATACATACAACTATTATACACAACTATTATACACAACTACTATACATACAACTATTATACACAACTTATACATACAACTATTATACATTAATATACAACTATTATACATACAACTATTATACATACAACTATTATACACACAACTATTATACACACAACTATTATACGTTAATATACAACTATTATACACACAACTATTTTACATACAACTATTATACATTAATATACAACTATTATACACAACTATTATACATACAACTATTATACACAACTATTATACATTAATATACAACTATTATACACACAACTATTTTACATACAACTATTATACACAACTATTATACATTAATATACAACTATTATACACAACTATTATACATACAACTATTATACACAACTATTATACACAACTACTATACACAACTATTATACATACAACTATTATACATTAATATACAACTATTATACACAACTATTATACATACAACTATTATACACAACTATTATACACAACTACTATACACAACTATTATACACAACTATTATACATTAACATACAACTATTATACATACAACTATTATACATTAATATACAACTATTATACACAACTATTATACATACAACTATTATACACAACTATTATACACAACTACTATACACAACTATTATACATACAACTATTATACATTAACATACAACTATTATACATACAACTATTATACATTAACATACAACTATTATATATACAACTATTATACATCCAGCTATAGTCCTCTTAGACCAACGTTCTCAGACATCAGCTCGTGTTTCTGCTGCTGCTCCCTGAACAGTTCTACTCGTCCATGTATACATTAATATACAACTATATTATACATAAAACTATTAAAAACTGCAGCTGATCAGTCTGATCAATAACCTGATCAATAACCTGTGTCTCTCCTCCGATCAGGTCTCAGGTGGTCCCAGGGTCCTCCTAGTGGAGGCCTTCTACGGCGGCTCTCACAAACAGCTGTTGGACCTGCTGCATCAGAACATCAGCAGCTGCTCTGTCTTCACGCTGCCCGCCAAGAAATGGCACTGGAGGGCGAGAACGGCGGCACTGTACTTCAGCCAGACCATCCCCACCTGTCCGTCACACAGGTGAGACTCACATCACACAGGTGAGGCTCACGCTGATGACATCACACAGGTGAGGCTCACGCTGATGACCCTTCAGCCAGACGTCCGTGGCGTCCTGCTCCTCTGGGTCCTGTTCCTACTGGTTCTGGTTCTGTTGAGGTTTAGATGGAGAGCTGATTGTTTTGGACCCTAGAGTCTAAAGAATGATGATGATGATGATGATGATGAGGAGGAGCAGTGAGAGGAAGATGTGTCTCTGAAACTGCTGAGTCAGATGTGATCACATCAGAGACTAAAGGTCAATAACTGATCAGGAAGTGATCAATGATCTCCAGAGATGATGGAGCTGTTTCACTGTGACTGTCAGAGACCAGACACCAACATGATTCACCCTGAAACACCTTCATCAACAGCTGCTCCTCCTCTTCCTCCTCCTCCTCCTCCTCCTCCTCCTCCTCCTTCTCCTCCTCCTGGAATATGAAATATTAAACCACTATTATCACGTCTAGAACCAGCCTCCATCTGGATATCTTAGTTTTATTCTATAAACTATCAACAGCTCCTCGTCCTGGAATATTAAACCACTATTATCACACCAGGGGTCTCATTTATAACCGTTGCGTACGCGCAAAACGGGGCCTGAAATGTGCGTATGCCACTTCCCACGCAACAGTTGTGATCTATAAAAACAAACTTGACGGGAGAATGTGCGCATCGGTACGGAAACTTTGACCCGTGCGTACGCACATTATGGAGGCACCGAGGCAGGGGAAACTGGAGACGCAGATGGTGAGGTGGTGAATTGAAGCCAGACTGTAGACATTAAATGTCATTATACGTATAATGATGCCTCTCACACATTTAACTTATCTTCATACTTATATCCACTTTATCATAAACATTTAAAAGCAGTGTTATTTGTGCTATTGAGCCATAACTATTCTACAAGCACCTTACAAATGTAAAATATATCAGCCAACTCAAATCAAATTCTGCTCAATATCTCATCAGCGCTGTCTCCATCACGTTCCCTCCACCTCCGGAGCTCAAAGGAGAGGATCGGACTACCGACACTCGCAGTCAGCTGTGGAGCAGCTGATGAAATCCTCATCATCGGTTGTAGAAATCCAAGATTATATGAAATAGCATTAAAGAATGTCAGAACAGAGCGCCTATAGTTTTAATAATATCTTCTAATAGTGTGCAGATATCACCAAGTACCATATTCGTTTTCATAAAGTTGTCTGATAAATCGCTGCAGTGATGACGTGACTTATTAATTTATTTATGGTTTATTAGATAGAGACAGATACAGTGTACATATAGACAAAATGAAAACGGCTATCCGATGCAACTATCAGACTGTCTCCAGTGCGCCACCGCGGTGCGCCACTCTGCCTCCTCCATTCACCTCCACCCAGCACATCTTCACCAGTCACCTCCACCCAGCACATCTTCACCAGTCACCTCCACCCAGCACATCTTCACCAGTCACCTCCACCCAGCACATCTTCACCAGTCACCTCCACCCATCACATCTTCACCAGTCACCTCCACCCATCACATCTTCACCAGTCACCTCCACCCATCACATCTTCACCAGTCACCTCCACCCATCACATCTTCACCAGTCACCTCCACCCAGCACATCTTCACCAGTCACCTCCACCCAGCACATCTTCACCAGTCACCTCCACCCATCACATCTTCATCAGTCACCTCCACCCAGCACATCTTCACCAGTCACCTCCACCCAGCACATCTTCACCAGTCACCTCCACCCAGCACATCTTCACCAGTCACCTCCACCCAGCACATCTTCACCAGTCACCTCCACCCAGCACATCTTCACCAGTCACCTCCACCCATCACATCTTCATCAGTCACCTCCACCCAGCACATCTTCACCAGTCACCTCCACCCAGCACATCTTCACCAGTATGGATTGTGTAAATGAACAAAGTGTGTAAATGAAGCCAGTGACAGCTGTCACACAATCGTTACTCTCCATATCGTCATTATCATTATCAGTCCTAATCATAATGCAGGACAAGTTCACCATAACAACTCAAATAAATAAATAAATAGTGTTCACCTGTTAAACTTCTTTTTTCTAATGATATCCAGCGTGATGGATTTTACTGATTGTCTTGATCATTTTGGCAAGTTGTGAATTGATGAAATGGATTGCTGTAAAGATATAAACACTGCAGTGACACTGGTAGCATGCTGCATGGTGCTGGTGGATATACCGGCACTGAGGACTAAATGACGTGTATAACAGAATTAAGAGGGAACGAGTGTTCAGAGACCTCCTCAACTACAAGCACCTTGATCTCTGTCACAAAAACTCCTTTTCTCGGTCTTCCTCTCGGTAGTTGCCGTGATTTACCGTAAAGATCAAACAGGCTCATTTACATGCAGAAACATTAATTAGGTGTTTTGCATCGACCGTTTATGGTTGAATGTGGGCGTGTAGAGGGCGGGATATGAGGCGGATCCACGTGCGCACATTTCCAGGTGGAGTGTGATTTATAAAGGGAACATTGCGTGGAGATGTTCAGCGTCCAGCGGAGCGTCCAGCGGTGCGATGGATGCGATGTCTGTCGTCCTACCACGTTGAGTGAGCAGAGAGCGGTCTTTGTTCCAGATGTTCCAGATGTTTCCTCGCTGTGTGCTGGAGCTGGTTTCAGCTGTGAGATCCTGTTCAGGGTTCAGAGCTCCAGTCAAAACACACAGCTGGATCAGTGAGACCAGTTAGTGGGTTTAAATCTGATCAGTGAGTTTTGCAGGTCTGAACCTCCAGCTCCCAACAGGAAGTGGACTCTGACTATTCTGGGCTGTGAAGAGACTAAAAATAGACTCATCTGGTTCCAGTCAGAGTCCTGATCTACTTTCCTACCGCGGGCCTGAAGAAAGACCAGAACAGGTCCAGGAAATGAATCTAATCCAGGTCTGAGAGGCTTGAAGTGATCAGCGACGGCTCGTAGAGAAACCACATCAAAGATCCTGGAGAGGGGGGGACCTCTGCTCTCTGAACCGGACCTGTGGTTTCTGAACAGGACCTCTGGTTTCTGAACAGGACCTCTGGTTTCTGAACAGGACCTCTGGTTTCTGAACCGGACCTCTGGTTTCTGAACCGGACCTCTGGTTTCTGGCTGTCTGGAGTTCATTTCTTCCCATTAACGTGATGTTTCTGTGTGTGTTTTCCTCCTCAGAGTTCTGTTCAGCAGCTCCGTCCTCAACCTGTGTGAGCTGGTGGCTCTCAGACCAGATCTGGCCCGTCTGAAGAAGGTTCTGTACTTCCACGAGAACCAGCTGGTCTATCCAGTCCGCAAAGACCAGGAGAGAGACTTCCAGTATGGATACAACCAGGTCCTCTCATGGTAAACAATATGATGATTGGTTAACGAGCTGCTGTGACGTGATTGGTTAACGAGCTGATGTGACATGATCCTGTGGGTCTAGTTGGGTCTAGTTGGGTCTAGTTGTCATTAATCAGACGTCCAGCAGTAGAGAGCAGAAGACTGATTGTTGTTGATCTGCAGGGCAGCAGGTCAATAACTCAGAGTCCTCTAACGTCGTTACTGCAGCATTAAATAACAGCTGATCATTAAGAGACTCTGATTGGACCAGAGCCACATTACTTCATTTCATTTATAATCCAACACAGCTCAGCCTGCTCCACTGCTTTTATATCATTACCTCTAAAAACCTGCAGTTTCATCAGGATCATTGGATCTGTCAGCTGAGTACTGTCTAAGATCTGACCTTATACGGTACTCGTTGTGCCGCGGGCCACCTCGTTGTCTCGCGGGCCACCTCGTTGCACCGTCGGCCACCTCGTTGCACCGCCGGCCACCTCGTTGCACCGAGGGCCACCTCGTTGTACCGCGGGCAAACTCGTTGTACCGCCGGCCACCTCGTTGTACCGCCGGCCACCTCGTTGTACCAAGGGCCACCTCGTTGCACCGTGGGCCACCTCGTTGCAGCGTGGGCCACCTCGTTGCACCGTGGGCCACCTCGTTGCACCGTGGGCCACCTCGTTGCACCGAGGGCCACCTCGTTGCACCGCCGGCAAACTCGTTGTACCGCCGGCCACCTCGTTGCACTGCCGGCAAACTCGTTGTACCGCCGGCCACCTCGTTGTACCGAGGGCCACCTCGTTGCACCGCGGGCCACCTCGTTGCACCGCGGGCCACCTCGTTGCACCGCCGGCCACCTCGTTGCACCGCGGGCCACCTCGTTGCACCGCGGGCCACCTCGTTGTACCGCGGGCACCGCGGGCCCCCTCATTGTACTGACGGCCACCTCGTTGCACCATGGGCCACCTTGTTGCACCGCGGGCCACCTCATTGTACCGATGGCCACCTCGTTGCACCACGGGCCACCTCGTTGTTTGGCCAGCTGATCGGCGAACTGATCGGGTGTTTCTTCCTGGGTGTCGGCAGCCTGGTTGCAGACGTGGTGGTGTTTAACTCCGTCTTCAACATGGACTCCTTCCTGTCCTCCATCTCTTCCTTCATGAAGAGGATCCCAGACCACCGACCCAGAGACCTGGACCTGCTGATCCGGCCCAAGTGTCTGGTCCTGTACTACCCGGTCCAGTTCCCTGATGTCAGCAGGTCAGTGGGATCACGTCTTGGTGTGTGTTGGTATCAGTATATATCTATCAGTAGCAGCAGGAGGACCGGTTCTCTCCTCTCTGGGTATATAGATATATATATATCTATATATATATTTATATATATAGATATATAGATATATAAATATATCTATATATCTATATATTATTGATGAATGTGCTCATCATGTTAGACGAGGCTGGTTAACAGTTGTGTTATTATAGATGATGTCATTAACGTAGTGGAATGTTCTCATATCATCATTCAGTGTCTTCACATCTCTGCTTCTTCTACCAGTCCCAAAGACATCTGTTTATTGTGATATAAAACAGGAAATCTGAGGATTAAACTATTAATCAATTATAAAATTATTATCAGAACCATCTGACTGATCGTTTGGGTTCCTTTATTGTTCCTCTCCAAACGTTCCTTCAATGCTTCAAACAAGAATTAGTTAACTTAACACATTCAAACGTCTCGTTAACTCTGAGTCTCATCTGAGATAGAAACCTGCTTATAATAATAGATATCAACAGTTCAACAGTTTATATCTTCAGTCTTCCTTCAGACTCAGGTTCAGACTCAGGTTCAGACTCAGACTCAGGTTCAGACTCAGACTCAGGTTCAGACTCAGGTTCAGACTCAGGTTCAGGTTCAGACTCAGGTTCAGACTCAGACTCAGGTTCAGACTCAGGTTGAGGTTCAGGTTGAGGTTCAGGTTCAGGTTGTGGTTGAGGTTGAGGTTCAGGTTGAGGTTCAGGTTGAGGTTCAGGTTGAGGTTCAGGTTCAGGTTGAGGTTGAGGTTCAGGTTGTGGTTGAGGTTGAGGTTCAGGTTGAGGTTGAGGTTCAGGTTCAGGTTCAGGTTCAGGTTCAGGTTCAGTGAGTGGTGCAGCATCAGGTTTGAGGGAGGTTGACGGAGAATAAAGATCTGTGAGGAGCCGACAGAATGAAGCAGACTCAGTCAGTAGTCCTGAGTGTTCTGTGAGGCTCTGGGTCTCTTTGTGGTCTCCGTGTTGGCGGTCTCCATCCATCAGTCGGCCTTTGAGTGGAGGACTTTTGTAATTTAATAGTGATTGACCCGAGCCAGCAGAAACCTGCGGCGGGACACAAAGACATCACATCCATCACCGCCGAGCTGCGGGACGCCGACTGGATCAATGTGGATCCCCACGTGACCGGCAGGTGGCCCAGAAGCCTTTTCTTCTTCTTCTGTGTCGGCGGTCTTTGTGCAGCTGTCGAGGTTCTGCTGGTCCTCGGGTGCTGCAGAGGAGGATCCGATTAATCCGGATCAAGGTTTTACTGCTGTAGTCCAGGTACGGGTCCTCATGGGTTCACTTTGTATCTGAAATCTGATCTAGGACCTGAATCTGGCTCTATGTGGGTCAGATTGGGTCTTGTTCTGTTGCAGCAGGTCTCGGGTCTGTAAAGAGTCTCTGGACTGTTAAAGACTTGTTTTATAATAAGCTTCCTCAGGTCCCGTTGGTTTGGGTCTATCTGTCCTCAGGTCCCGTTGGTTTGGGTCTATCTGTCTTCAGGTCCCATTGGTTTGGGTCTGTCTGTCCTCAGGTCCCGTTGGTTTGGGTCCATCTGTCTTCAGGTCCCGTTGGTTTGGGTCTATCTGTCTTCAGGTCCCATTGGTTTGGGTCTGTCTGTCCTCAGGTCCCGTTGGTTTGGGTCTATCTGTCCTCAGGTCCCGTTGGTTTGGGTCTATCTGTCCTCAGGTCCCGTTGGTTTGGGTCTATCTGTCTTCAGGTCCCGTTGGTTTGGGTCCATCTATCTTCAGGTCCCGTTGGTTTGGGTCCATCTGTCCTCAGGTCCCGTTGGTTTGGGTCTATCTGTCTTCAGGTCCCGTTGGTTTGGGTCTATCTGTCCTCAGGTCCCGTTGGTTTGGGTCTGTCTGTCCTCAGGTCCCGTTGGTTTGGGTCTATCTGTCCTCAGGTCCTGTTGGTTTGGGTCCATCTGTCCTCAGGTCCTGTTGGTTTGGGTCTATCTGTCCTCAGGTCTCGTTGGTTTGGGTCTATCTGTCTTCAGGTCCCATTGGTTTGGGTCTGTCTGTCCTCAGGTCCCGTTGGTTTGGGTCTATCTGTCCTCAGGTCCTGTTGGTTTGGGTCTATCTGTCCTCAGGTCCCGTTGGTTTGGGTCTGTCTGTCCTCAGGTCCCGTTGGTTTGGGTCTATCTGTCTTCAGGTCCCGTTGGTTTGGGTCCATTTGTCCTCAGGTCCCGTTGGTTTGGGTCCATCTGTCCTCAGGTCCCGTTGGTTTGGGTCTATCTGTCCTCAGGTCCTGTTGGTTTGGGTCTATCTGTCCTCAGGTCCCGTTGGTTTGGGTCTGTCTGTCCTCAGGTCCCGTTGGTTTGGGTCTATCTGTCTTCAGGTCCCGTTGGTTTGGGTCCATTTGTCCTCAGGTCCCGTTGGTTTGGGTCCATCTGTCCTCAGGTCCCGTTGGTTTGGGTCTATCTGTCCTCAGGTCCCGTTGGTTTGGGTCTGTCTGTCCTCAGGTCCCGTTGGTTTGGGTCTGTCTGTCCTCAGGTCCCGTTGGTTTGGGTCTATCTGTCTTCAGGTCCCGTTGGTTTGGGTCTATCTGTCCACACACACACACACTCACACTCACACACACACACACACACACACACACTCACACACACACTCTCTCTCTCTGGCTGCTGTTCAGCGGTGACATCATGATTAAAGTGTCCTGAGTCCAGACAGACAGAACCCTTCAGGACATGAAGACAGAATGAACAGCCTGTCCACTAGAGGACGGATCAACATCCATGATGTCTTTATGGTTTATAACCAGATGTTTTAACACCAGAATGGATCTATCTGCTTCATCTGAGTCTATGTGGAGCTAGAAGGAAGTCACCGCTTTTATTGTGGTAGACTGAGTAACGTGACGTCAGATCTTTTATTGTGGTAGTCTGAGTAACGTGACGTCAGATCTTTTATTGTGGTAGTCTGAGTAACGTGACGTCAGATCTTTTATTGTGGTAGTCTGAGTAACGTGACGTCATATCTTTTATTGTGGTAGTCTGAGTAACGTGACGTCAGATCTTTTATTGTGGTAGTCTGAGTAACGTGACGTCATATCTTTTATTGTGGTAGTCTGAGTAACGTGACGTCAGATCTTTTATTGTGGTAGTCTGAGTAACGTGACGTCAGATCTTTTATTGTGGTAGACTGAGTAACGTGACGTCAGATCTTTTATTGTGGTAGACTGAGTAACGTGACGTCATATCTTTTATTGTGGTAGACTGAGTAACGTGACGTCATATCCGTTCCGTATCCGTCAACCAAAACAAAGCTCAGAGAGTGTAAAATGTTGGAAATGTTGTTGTTTTCAGGTTTCTGCTCCGTCGGCCTGAAGAACCAGCGACGACTCAAAGGTCAGAATACATCATCTACTACATAATACTACTATAAATACCATCAACTAGTACTACTATAAGTATTACCGTAAACACCATGAAGTAATACTAGTATCAGTACTAGTATCAGTACTAGTACTAGTACTAGTATCAGTACTGATACTAGTATCGGTACTAGTATCAGTACTAGTATCAGTACTGATATTAGTATCGGTACTAGTATCAGTACTAGTACTAGTACCGGTAGTGTGTGAGGTTAAGGGGCAGTGCAGTTATTGATGCCGTGCTGCGCTGCCTCCTACAGGATGGAAGCGTCACTACACTCCAGCAGCACGACACACAGTTTAATATTATTAATACACGGTTTATTAATGTAGTTTAATATGAATATAAATATATAAATATATATATAATGTGTGTCCAACTGAACATCTGCTGTGTTTTATATTTCCAGCTGATGATCTTAAAATGATGAGACCAGATTATTGATTATAATTATATAATAGATCACATGATTAATATAAAGAAACTATGTTTTAACTCTAGATGGATAACTGGAACACATCTGATAATATATATATATATATATATATATATATATATATATAATAATATAAACTGGAACATACTGTATCTGATAATATATATAATAATACTATAATACTATAATAAGTATAAACTGGACTCATATTTAGATGTTTGTGTTGAATATGAATCTTCTCTCTGGATGCTGATCAATGTTTTATAGGATTTGTTATTAATTGATTTATTTGAATTGTATTGAAACCGACAGGTGTGATGAGGATCCATCTACAGGTCCACATGAACCCAGAACAGACCAGAGACCAGGTAGAGAGGGGGACGCTGAAGACCTGGTGAAACCTCTTCACATTGTCTGGCCTCACAGGTGGTGAGTTACACTCATTCATATTATATTACTTTATATTACATTATATTATTTATATTATTTTATATTATTTTATATTATATTACTTTAAATTACTTTAAATTATATAATATAATATTACTTTATATTATACTATATTATATTATATTATATTATACTATATTATATTATACTATATTATTTTATATTATATAATACTATATTATTTTACAGTATATTACTTTATATTATATTATATTACTTTATATTATAGTATACTATATTATATTATATTATATAATACTATATTATTTTACAGTATATTACTTTATTTTATATTATATAATGCTATATTATTTTATATTATGAACATTAAGTTTAAACTGAGTCTGATGTGACATGAAAATAAATTTACGAGAAAATATCAAATTAATTTTGGAATTCATGAATTCAAGTCATCGTCATGATATGAAATAAAATCGTAGTTTACAATAAACAAAGTCATGATATAAAATAGATCCTAATAATAAGATATTGTGGTCCGTATAATGAGCTGAAGTCATTTACTGTATAAACATCATGTTGTCATCAGTAAAAGGATAATAATATAGTGTATTAATCATTCATGAATCATATGAGAGTAGAGATGTGTTTTATTGTGAAGGTCCTGAATGTGACCTCCGATCAGAAGGTCGATGCTTCAGATGAGTTTCAGTGTGAAAATGAGATTATAGTGTGGGTGTTGTTCTTCTTCTGTGGTATCGGTGGCTGCAGCAGCCGTCGTGTAATCTGCTGCTAACGGAGGGAACACAGATGGATTATTGTGTTATTCTGTCAGAACGGAGGATTTCCACAGAGAGCTGGTAATCTCAGATTGAAGCTCCTCGTCTGCTCTGCTCTGTGTTTTAATCTGTGTGTGGCCTGGATCCTCAGATTACTGCTCGTCTTATTGCTGCTGGGGGGGGGGGACAGATGTTCCAGGTGAGGATGCTGATGCACCGTAGAGGACAGGGGTGGGGGGGAGGTAGTCTGTGATCTGGATCACTGATGTCCTGTTGCTCTCAACACATCAACAACTCACTCATCCTCATTCTACTGCTTTTTACTATACAAGCCTGCTGTACGCTCTTAATTTGATTACTGACTGGAATACCACAGGATCAATAATCAATACAGCTACAAAACATTCAATCACTAATCAACACAATTACAAAACATTCAATCACTAATCAAAACAGTTATAAAACATTCAATCACTAATCAATAGAGTCAACAACATTTAATCACTAATCAATACAGTTAACAACATTCAATCACTAATCAATACAGTTACAAAACATTCAATCACTAATCAATAGTCAACATTTAATCACTAATCAATACAGTTACAAAACATTCAATCACTAATCAATAGAGTCAACATTTAATCACTAATCAATACATTTACAAAAACACTCAATCACTAATCAATACCTTTACAAAACATTCAATCACTAATCAATACATTTAGAAAACATTCAATCACTAATCAATACCTTTACAAAACATTCAATCACTAATCAATACCTTTACAAAACATTCAATCACTAATCAATACATTTACAAAACATTCAATCACTAATCAATACCTTTACAAAACATTCAATCACTAATCAATACCTTTACAAAACATTCAATCACTAATCAATACATTTAGAAAACATTCAATCACTAATCAATACAGTCAACAACATTTAATAACTAATCAATACAGTTACAAAACATTCAATCACTAATCAATACAGTTAGAAAACATTCAATCACTAATCAATACAGTTACAAAACATTCAATCACTAATCAATACAGTTACAAAACATTCAATCACTAATCAATACCTTTACAAAACATTCAATCACTAATCAATACAGTTACAAACATTCAATCAATAATCAATACATTTACAAAACATTCAATCACTAATCCATACCTTTACAAAACATTCAATCACTAATCAATACATTTAGAAAACATTCAATCACTAATCAATACAGTTACAAAACATTCAATAACTAATCAATACATTTATAAAACATTCAATCACTTATCAATAAAGTTACAAAACATTCAATCACTAATCAATACCTTTACAAAACATTCAATCACTAATCAATACCTTTACAAAACATTCAATCACTAATCAATACATTTAGAAAACATTCAATCACTAATCAATTCCTTTACAAAACATTCAATCACTAATCAATACAGTTACAAACATTCAATCAATAATCAATACATTTACAAAACATTCAATCACTAATCCATACCTTTACAAAACATTCAATCACTAATCAATACATTTAGAAAACATTCAATCACTAATCAATACAGTTACAAAACATTCAATAACTAATCAATACATTTATAAAACATTCAATCACTTATCAATAAAGTTACAAAACATTCAATCACTAATCAATACCTTTACAAAACATTCAATCACTAATCAATACCTTTACAAAACATTCAATCACTAATCAATACCTTTACAAAACATTCAATCACTAATCAATACCTTTACAAAACATTCAATCACTAATCAATACATTTAGAAAACATTCAATCACTAATCAATACCTTTACAAAACATTCAGTCACTAATCAATACCTTTACAAAACATTCAATCACTAATCAATACATTTAGAAAACATTCAATCACTAATCAATACAGTCAACAACATTTAATAACTAATCAATACAGTTAGAAAACATTCAATCACTAATCAATACAGTTAGAAAACATTCAATCACTAATCAATACAGTTACAAAACATTCAATCACTAATCAATACCTTTACAAAACATTCAGTCACTAATCAATATCTTTACAAAACATTCAATCACTAATCAATACATTTAGAAAACATTCAATCACTAATCAATACCTTTACAAAACATTCAATCACTAATCAATACCTTTACAAAACATTCAATCACTAATCAATACCTTTACAAAACATTCAATCACTAATCAATACGTTACAAAACATTCAATGACTAATCAATACGTTACAAAACATTCAATCACTAGTCAATACGTTACAAAACATTCAATCACTAGTCAATACGTTACAAAACATTCAATCACTAGTCAATACGTTACAAAACATTCAATCACTAGTCAATACCTTTACAAAACGTTCAATCACTAATCAATACATTACAAAACATTCAATCACTAATCAATACATTACAAAACATTCAATCACTAATCAATACCTTTACAAAACATTCAATCACTAATCAATACATTTAGAAAACATTCAATCACTAATCAATACGTTACAAAACATTCAATCACTAATCAATACGTTACAAAACATTCAATCACTAATCAATAACTTTACGAAACATTCAATCACTAATCAATAACTTTACGAAACATTCAATCACTAATCAATACCTTTACGAAACATTCAATCACTAATCAATACATTACAAAACATTCAATCACTAATCAATACCTTTACAAAACATTCAATCACTAATCAATACATTTAGAAAACATTCAATCACTAATCAATACAGTTACAAAACATTCAATCACTAATCAATACGTTACAAAACATTCAATCACTAATCAATACCTTTACAAAACATTCAATCACTAATCAATACATTTAGAAAACATTCAATCACTAATCAATACGTTACAAAACATTCAATCACTAATCAATACGTTACAAAACATTCAATCACTAATCAATACCTTTACAAAACATTCAATCACTAATCAATACCTTTACGAAACATTCAATCACTAATCAATACATTACAAAACATTCAATCACTAATCAATACCTTTACAAAACATTCAATCACTAATCAATACATTTAGAAAACATTCAATCACTAATCAATACGTTACAAAACATTCAATCACTAATCAATACGTTACAAAACATTCAATCACTAATCAATACCTTTACAAAACATTCAATCACTAATCAATACATTTAGAAAACATTCAATCACTAATCAATACGTTACAAAACATTCAATCACTAATCAATACGTTACAAAACATTCAATCACTAATCAATAACTTTACGAAACATTCAATCACTAATCAATACGTTACAAAACATTCAATTGCTAATCAATACCTTTACAAAACATTCAATCACTAATCAATACATTTAGAAAACATTCAATCACTAATCAATACGTTACAAAACATTCAATCACTAATCAATACATTTAGAAAACATTCAATCACTATTCAATACAGTTAACATTTAATCACAATTATTAGAAATGATATAATAGATATTTTCACAGTAAAGCATATTTATATAGATATTTTCACAGTAAAGTGTATTTATATAGATATTTTCACAGTAAAGCATATTTATATAGATATTTTCACAGTAAAGCATATTTATATAGATATTTTCACAGTAAAGCGTATTTATATAGAGATTTTCACAGTAAAGTGTATTAATATAGATATTTTCACAGTAAAGCATATTTATATAGATATTTTCACAGTAAAGCGTATTTATATAGAGATTTTCACAGTAAAGCGTATTAATATAGATATTTTCACAGTAAAGCATATTTATATAGATATTTTCACAGTAAAGTGTATTAATATAGATATTTTCACAGTAAAGTGTATTAATATAGATATTTTCACAGTAAAGCGTATTTATATAGAGATTTTCACAGTAAAGTGTATTAATATAGATATTTTCACAGTAAAGTGTATTAATATAGATATTTTCACAGTAAAGTGTATTTATATAGTAAAGTGTATTTACATAGTAAAGTGTATTTATATATGAGGATGTTTTCATGAAGCAGAATATTTAATGATCATCTGGAGATGAGACTGATGAATATTAATGAGCTGTGTGCTCAGTCTACTGCTACTACATGCTCCTCTGAGCGGGTTAATTGATGAATTGTCTGATTATTGTTATTAATTGATTCATTATCTGATTATTATTGTTAATTGATGAATTATCTGATGGGTTAGGGTTAAGACGTTCACATGTTTGTTTTTAGTGGATTTATTCTATTTGTGAGTCTAACAGCTGATTTCCTCCTGACACTGATTAACATCCTGTTTCCTGTCTGAGAAGAAGAGGAGAGGAAGAGGAGGGTGATGTCAGTTATCTCCTGTATCGGAGGTTGGATAGGGTGAGGAAGAGGAGGAGAAGGGAGTAGTGGTGTATTAGAAGGAGTTAAAGAGGTGGTGTAGAGAGGAGGTGGTGTAGAGAGGAGGAAGAGGAGGTGGTGTAGAGAGGAGGAAGAGGAGGAGGTGTAGGGAGGAGGAAGAGGAGGTGGTGTAGAGAGGAGGTGGTGTAGAGAGGAGGAAGAGGAGGAGGTGTAGGGAGGAGGAAGAGGAGGTGGTGTAGAGAGGAGGAAGAGGAGGTGGTGTAGAGAGGAGGAAGAGGAGGAGGTGTAGGGAGGAGGAAGAGGAGGTGGTGTAGAGAGGAGGTGGTGTAGAGAGGAGGAGGTGTAGGGAGGAGGAAGAGGAGGTGGTGTAGAGAGGAGGAAGAGGAGGAGGTGTAGAGAGGAGGAAGAGGAGGTGGTGTAGAGAGGAGGTGGTGTAGAGAGGAGGAGGTGTAGGGAGGAGGAAGAGGAGGTGGTGTAGAGAGGAGGTGGTGTGAAGAGGAGGTGGTGTAGAGAGGAGGAAGAGGAGGTGGTGTAGAGAGGAGGAAGAGGAGGTGGTGTAGAGAGGAGGAGGAGGTGTAGGGAGGAGGAAGAGGAGGTGGTGGTGTAGAGAGGAGGTGGTGTAGAGGAGGAAGAGGAGGTGGTGTAGAGAGGAAGAGGAGGTGGTGTAGAGAGGAGGAAGAGGAGGTGGTGTAGAGAGGAGGAAGAGGAGGAGGTGTAGGGAGAGGAAGAGGAGGTCGTGGTGTAGAGGAGGTGGTGTAGAGAGGAGGAAGCGGAGGAGGTGTAGGGAGGAGGAAGAGGAGGTGGTGTAGAGAGGAGGAAGAGGAGGAGGTGTAGGGAGGAGGAAGAGGAGGTGGTGTAGAGAGGAGGAAGAGGAGGAGGTGTAGGGAGGAGGAAGAGGAGGTGGTGGTGTAGAGAGGAGGTGGTGTAGAGAGGAGGAAGAGGAGGTGGTGTAGAGCGGAGGAAGAGGAGGAGGTGTAGGGAGGAGGAAGAGGAGGTGGTGGTGTAGAGAGGAGGTGGTGTAGAGAGGAGGAAGAGGAGGTGGTGTAGAGAGGAAGAGGAGGTGGTGTAGAGAGGAGGAAGAGGAGGAGGTGTAGGGAGGAGGAAGAGGAGGTCGTGATGTAGAGAGGAGGAAGAGGAGGTGGTGTTGTAGAGAGGAGGAAGAGGAGGTGGTGTAGAGAGGAGGAAGAGGAGGAGGTGTAGGGAGGAGGAAGAGGAGGTCGTGATGTAGAGAGGAGGAAGAGGAGGTGGTGTTGTAGAGAGGAGGAAGAGGAGGTGGTGTAGAGGGGAGGAAGACTAATCTGTGAGTCTGGAGGGAGAGGAGAGGAGAAACTGAAATGAGAAGAAATAATCTGTTCAGTAATTCTACACCTCAGGAAATCTACTGAGGAAGAGGAGGAGCTGCTGCTGAACACTGTCTGTTTGACCTTCACCACACTGTCACTATATTATTATTATTATTACTATTATTATTATTATAATTATTATTATTGTGATTATTACTATTATTATGATTATTATTAGTAGTATTATTAGTATTATTAGATGTGTTATACTGTAATAACAGCAGTAATGATCAGACCACCAACAGCTCAGCAGTCAGCTGATAAAGCAGCAGAAAGACACATGGGAAATATAACATGAGTAGTTTTAGATTCATTATAAATAATATTAATAAAAAAGCTTCACCAGAAAACTCTGACAATAACAGCAGAGAACATTTAAAAGAGGAAATAATAAAACGGTAATAAAGACCAGAGAGCTGGAACCTAACAACACATACCAACATGTTTCATTCAAATCAGGAAAGATGAACCCAGAATTTATCATTTAGTTTCTAGAACTCTAAAAGAACCCAAATAGATTTTATTAATGTCACATTGATTCTATAAATGTACTCATATATCACATTTAGTCCTCCGTGGTCCAGGTGTGTTTCACAGTGATTTAAAACCAGATTAACAATGTTAATAATGTTAATAATAACAGTTAACAATGTTAATAATAACAGTTAACAATGTTAATAATGTTAATAATAACAGTTACCAATGTTAATAATAACAGTTAACAATGTTAATAATGTTAATAACAGTTAATAATGTTAATACTATTAATAATAGTTAATAACAGTTAATATTAATAATAACAGATAATAATGTTAATAATAACAGTTAATGTTAATAATAACATAACTATGTTAATAATAACAGTTAATAATGTTAATAATAACAGTTAACAACAGTTAACAATGTTAATAATAACAGTTAACAATGTTAATAATAACAGTTAATAATGTTAATAATAACAGTTAACAATGTTAACAGATAATAATGTTAATAATAACAGTTAACAATGTTAATTATAACAGTTAACAATATTAATAATAACAGTTTACAATGTTAATAATCACAGTTAACAATGTTAATAATAACAGTTAATAATATTAATAATAACAGTTAACAACGTTAATAATAACAGTTAACAATGTTAATAATAACAGTTAATAATATTAATAATAACAGTTAACAACAGTTAAGAATGTTAATAACAGTTAACAACAGTTATTAATGTTAATAATAACAGTTAATAATGTTAATAATAACAGTTAACAATGTTAATAATAACAGTTAATAATATTAATAATAACAGTTAACAATGTTAATAATAACAGTTAACAATGTTAATAACAACAGTTAATAATATTAATAATAACAGTTAACAACATTAATAATAACAGTTAATAATGTTAATAATAACAGTTAATAATGTTAAAAATAACAGTTAATAATGTTAATAACAGTTAACAATGTTAATAATAACGGTTAACAATATTAATAATAACAGTTAACAATGTTAATGATAACAGTTAATAATGTTAATAATAACAGTTAACAATGTTAATAATAATGTTAATAATAACAGTTAACAATGTTAATAATAGCAGTTAATGTTAATAATAACAGTTAACAATGTTAATAATAACAGTTAATAATGTTAATAATAACAGTTAACAATGTTAATAATATTTAACAATATTAATAATAACAGTTAACAATGTTAATGATAACAGTTAACAATGTTAATAATAACAGTTAATAATGTTAATAATAACAGTTAATAATGTTAATAATAACAGTTAACAATGTTAATGATAACAGTTAATAATGTTAATAATAACAGTTAACAATGTTAATAATAGTGTTAATAATAACAGTTAACAATGTTAATAATAGCAGTTAATGTTAATAATAACAGTTAACAATGTTAATAATAACAGTTACTAATGTTAATAATAACAGTTAACAATGTTAATAATAACAGTTAATAATGTTAATAACAGTTAACAATGTTAATAGAAACAGTTAACAATGTTAATGATAACAGTTAATAATGTTAATAATAACAGTTAATAATGTTAATAATAACAGTTAACAATGTTAATAAAAACAGTTAATGTTAATGATAACAGTTAATAATGCTAGTAATAACAGTTAACAATGTTAATAATAACAGTTAATAATATTAATAATCACAGTTAATAATATTAATAATAACAGTTAACAGTTAAGAATGTTAATAACAGTTAACAACAGTTATCAATGTTAATAATAACAGTTAATAATGTTAATAATAACAGTTAACAATGTTAATAATAACAGTTAATAATATTAATAATAACAGTTAACAATGTTAATAATAACAGTTAACAATGTTAATAACAACAGTTAATAATATTAATAACAGTTAACAACATTAATAATAACAGTTAATAATGTTAATAATAACAGTTAATAATGTTAAAAATAACAGTTAATAATGTTAATAACAGTTAACAATGTTAATAATAACGGTTAACAATATTAATAATAACAGTTAACAATGTTAATGATAACAGTTAATGTTAATAATAACAGTTAACAATGTTAATAATAATGTTAATAATAACAGTTAACAATGTTAATAATAGCAGTTAATGTTAATAATAACAGTTAACAATGTTAATAATAACAGTTAATAATGTTAATAATAACAGTTAACAATGTTAATAATAACAGTTAATAATGTTAATAACAGTTAACAATGTTAATAGAAACAGTTAACAATGTTAATGATAACAGTTAATAATGTTAATAATAACAGTTAATAATGTTAATAATAACAGTTAACAATGTTAATAAAAACAGTTAATAATGTTAATAATAACAGTTAACAATGTTAATAATAACAGTTAATAATGTTAATGATAACAGTTAATAATGTTAATAATAAGTTAACAATGTTTATAATAACAGTTAACAATGTTAATAATAACAGTTAATAATGTTAATAACAGTTAACAATGTTAATAAAAACAGTTAATGTTAATAAAAACAGTTAATAATGTTAATAACAGTTAACAATGTTAATAAAAACAGTTAATGTTAATAAAAGCAGTTAACAATGTTTATAATAACAGTTAACAATGTTAATGATAACAGTTGATGTTAATAATAACAGTTAACAATGTTAATAATAACAGTTAATAATGTTAATAATAACAGTTAACAATGTTAATAATAACAGTTAATAATGTTAATGATAACAGTTAATAATGTTAATAATAAGTTAACAATGTTTATAATAACAGTTAACAATGTTAATAATAACAGTTAATAATGTTAATAACAGTTAACAATGTTAATAAAAACAGTTAATGTTAATAAAAACAGTTAACAATGTTTATAATAACAGTTAACAATGTTAATGATAACAGTTAATAATGTTAATAATAACAGTTAACAATGTTAATGATAATGTTAATAATAACAGTTAACAATGTTAATGATAATGTTAATAATAACAGTTAACAATGTTAATAATAACAGTTAACAATGTTAATGATAATGTTAATAATAACAGTTAACAATGTTAATAATAACAGTTAATAATGTTAATAATAACAGTTAACAATGTTTATAATAACAGTTAACAATATTAATAAAAACAGTTAATAATGTTAATAATAAGTAAAGGATAAAGTACAGCCAGTTGTGAAAGAATCCCCAACAGGGTGATGCTCCACCCCGACGCACAGCGTCTGTTGGGGATTCTTTCACAACTAGCTGTACTTTATCCTTTACATTTTACAACTTTAAAAGTTGTAAAATGTATATATAAACATGTAAAGTTTACATGTATATATATATTCTGTATATATATATAAAGTGTATATATTAATGTGTGATGTGATGTGTGTTCAGGGAGCACGATAAGAACCCTGAGCTCTTCTTCTCCACTCTGATCAAACTGAAGGAGAAAGAGGTCAACTTTCACCTGTCGGTGCTCGGAGAGACCTTCACTGATGTTCCAGGTACTATAACACACCTTTATAACACCTTTATAACCTTAACACCTTATAACCTTAACACCTTCATACACCTTCATAACACCTTTATATGGATGCACCTATACCGGTATCGGGTCCGATACTGTGCTCATATACTCGTACTCGCAAAGCGGCTCCGATACCACTTTACGGCAGCGTGACGTTAACCCAGCATAGACTCACGTACTGAGGACAGTCCGGCCCGGTGACACTTTGTCCACGGCCCCGCGAGCCACCTTCGCCCCGAGCCTTTCCAAGCCAACCTAGAACCAGTGGCGGCGCACCGCCTCGTATGCGGGACTCCCCAGCCTGCCGTGTGTCGCTCACACCCTCCAGCTGGCTGTTAACGAGGCTCTTTTGGCACAGAGAAGTACTCGCATCGGTACTCGTATCGGTACTCGGTATCAGAGAGTACCCAAATGTCTGAAATCGGTCAAATAGGTCTGAATAGAAGTGTTATCGGTGCATCACTACTATTTCTAAGACCTGACGATGTCCTGATCTGGGAGGGTCTGGTCTCACCTGGAGGGTCTGGTCTGCTTCATCTTCTTCATCTCATCAGTCTGATGAAGTGTCCTCTGACGTCTCTTCCTCCTCCTCCTCCTCCTCCTCCTCCTCCTCCTCCTCTTCTCTCCCTCTGAGGGTGTGTTGTGTGTTATTAGATGATGGAGGTCAGAGGTCAGAGGTCGGCTGATGATGTTGATGATGTTGATGATGCTGTGATGATAATAATAATCATAATGTGTGTTTTAGCGTAATGAAGTCTCTGAGATATGGAGACGTAAAGTTTCACTGCTGACTGGAAGTCCGATTGTCTTTATGAGTTCTGGGAACCAATCCCATTAGTTCACTTTAATCTGCTCTGATTCCTCCACAAGGTCACCCCATCGATCAGCCTCACCTCCTCTTCTCTCTGTTTATTAAAGCTCTTACACAGATTATCATTATAGGAATCCTTCATCTCTGTCTTTATGACTTCATTATTGAGATTAGATCTGTCTCTGATTAATAACAGAAA
>JAUPFX010000014.1:33163341-33168341 GCA_036937225.1 Sebastes paucispinis | reverse complement strand
CAGACGTGTAGCCAGAGTCTCAGTGTTCCTCCTCTTCATCATCGGTTACCTGAGAGAGAGTCTGGTCTCCTCAGGAGGTGATGACATCAGAACTTTATTATATATATATCTTTATTAACGAGGCTCTCAGTGTGTTCCTCTTCTTCATCCTCCTCTTCATCCTCCTCTTCATCCTCCTCTACCTGAGAGAGAGCGTCTGGTCTTTGATGTGACTCTCAGCCTCTCTGTGTGATCAGGAGGTGTGATCACATCAAGGTGTCTGGTAGAGGAGCTGCAGGTGTGAACCAGTGAAGCAGACTTCAGTCAGCCGGCTGCAGGCCACAACAACAACAACAACCAATCAGACGCTCCGCTCCCTGAAGAGCAGCCAATCAAACGGCTCTGTGAGGGAGTCGGCCTGCAGCCTGACACCTCTGATCCCAGCTCACTACCTATCTGATCTCTACCTCTATACATATATACATACATATATATATACAGATGTAGGCAAAATTGTTGGTACTCTTCCGTTAAAGAAAGAAAACCCCACAATAGTCACTGAAATAACTTGAAACTGACAAAAGTAATAATAAATAAAAATTTACTGAAAATGAACTAATGAAAATCAGATATTGTTTTTGAATTGCAGTTCAACAGAATCATTTAAAAAAACAAACTGATGAAACTGGCCTAGACAAAAATGATGGTAGCCCTAGAAAAGATTGAAAATAATGTGACCATAGGGACATATTAAACTAAGGTGTGTCCTGTAAATAGCATCACAGGTATCTTCAAACTTGTAATCAGTCAGTCTGCCTATTTAAAGGGTGAAAAGTAGTCACTGTGCTGTTTGGTGTCATGGTGTGTACCACACTGAACATGGACCACAGAAAGCTAAGGAGAGAGTTGTCTCAGGAGATCAGAAAGAACATTATAGACCTTCATGTTAAAGGTAAAGGCTATAAGACCATCTCCAAGCAGCTTGATGTTCCTGTGACTACAGCTGCACATATTATTCAGAAGTTTAAGGTCCATGGGACTGTAGCCAACCTCCCTGGACGTGGCCGCAAGGGGAAAATTGATGACATATTGAAGAGACGAATAATACGAATGGTAACCAAAGAGCCCAGAACAACTTCCAAAGAGATTAGAGGTGAACTCCAAGGTCAAGGTACATCAGTGTCAGATCGCACCATCCGTCACTGTTTGAGCCAAAGTGGACTTAATGGAAGACGACTGAGGAGGATACCAAATCATAAAAAAGCGAGACTGGAATTTTCCAAAATGCATATTGACAAGCCACAAAGCTTCTGGGAGAATGTCCTTTGGACAGATGAGACAAAACTGGAGCTTTTTGGCAAGTCACATCAGCTCTATGTTCACAGACGAAGAGATGAAGCATCCAAAGAAAAGAACACTGTACCTAATGTGAAACATGGAGGAGGCTCGGTTATGTTATGGGGCTGCTTTGTTGCATCTGGCACAGGGTGTCTTGAATCTGTGCAGGGTGCAATGAAATCTCAAGACTATCAAGGCATTCTGGAGCGAAATGTGCTGCCCAGTGTCAGAAAGCTTGGTCTCAGTTGCAGGTCATGGGTCCTCAAACAGGATAATGACCCAAAACACAGCTAAAAACACCCAAGAATGGCTAAGAACAAAACATTGGACTGTTCTGAAGTGGCCTTCTATGAGCCCGGATCTAAATCCTATTGAACATCTGTGGAAGGAGCTGAAACATGCAGTCTGGAGAAGGCACCCTTCAAACCTGAGACAGCTGGAGCAGTTTGCTCACGAGGAGTGGGCCAACATACCTGTCGACAGGTGCAGAAGTCTCATTGAGAGTTACAGAAATCGCTTGATTGCAGTGATTGCCTCAAAAGGTTGTGCAACAAAATATTAAGTTAAGGGTACCATCATTTTTGTCTAGGCCAGTTTCATTAGTTTGTTTTTTTAAAATGATTCTGTTGAACCATAATTCAAAAACAATATCTGATTTTCATTAGTTCATTTTCAGTGAATTTTTATTTATTATTACTTTTGTCAGTTTCAAGTTATTTCAGTGACCATTGTGGGTTTTTCTTTCTTTAACGGAAGAGTACCAACAATTTTGCCTACGTCTGTATGTATGTATATATATATATACTATTTATTTATATTATATTTATATTATATGTGATCTCAGCTCACTCATATTGGAGCTCTACCTCAGATATATATATGTGTGTGTATATATATATATATATATATATATATATATATTATGATATTGGCTGAATGAATCATGTGACGGTGTTGTGGTGTGTTCCAGGTTGGAGGCGGTGCACTGCGGCTGCTATCCTCTGTGTCCGAAGGCTTTAGTGTATCCGGAGATATTCCCAGGTAATTGAACGCTGGTTCTCCAGGTGAACCCTGGTTCAGTCCCGGAGCACCTGTCCCAGTTCAGTGTGACGCTGTGTGACGTCTCTCTTCTCCTCTGCTCTCTAATGCAGCAGAGTACCTGTACAATACACCTGAGCAGCTCTGTAAACGGCTGCAGGGACTCTGCAGGAGGCCCGACGTCGCCCGCAACCACGTCGTCAAGGTAACCCACTCAGAGCTCACACTTTAACACCACAACGGTATCCTGAAATACTACGTTTCCCAACATGCACCTGGATAGTGTCTTTCATAAGCACCTCCCTGCCTGGGAAAAGGTTAGCTCAGAGTTAGCTTCTAGGTCCAGTTAGCACTAGAAGCTAAACTACTGTGTATTAGATGTTGCCAACATGTTGAACTGACCCTTTAAGCTCCTTATGAGACATAAACGTCTTCTTCTGGTCTGCAGGTGGACACCTCGTCCTTCTCCTGGACGGCTCTGAAGGAGCGTTTTGAGACTCTGCTGTCAGCCGAGTGTCCCTGAACGCACCACGGCGGCTCAGACCCGGGCGCTCTGACTTCAACGTGTAAAAGTTTTCATGTTTCTGCAGGCGGTGCCACCTCAGACCTCCAGCTGGGTCCAGTTTTATCCTCGGTGCTGTTGTGGTGCTGCTGTTCACCACAGAGACGGTTCTGTCTGCTGACCCACCTGAGCTGCCAGGACCAGGTCCAGGTCCAGGTCCAGGACCAGGTCCAGGTCCAGGTCCAGGTCCAGGTCTGCTGCCAGGACCAGGTCCAGGTCCAGGTCCAGGTCCAGGTTAATGGTTAAACCTCCATCCTTCTGTCTGTGACATCATCACCTCTCTGGTCATGTGACTGCTGTTCTGACTCTAAATGTTCGTTTATATTAAATCATACTGATCAATATTCATGAGAATGATGCACTGATACAGAAATGTAATCTGTTTTGATAATTGTTTAATCATTTTACGGATTTTGTTTTCTTAAATCACATTTGAATCATTTTTAAATGAAACACAAATAAACAGGAAAAAAATGTTATTTCTTTATTTGTTTGATTTGCACAAACATGAGACTATCAATAAAAACCATCATTACGTCAATAAAAACCATCAATACGTAAATAAAAACATCATTACGTCAATAAAAACCATCATTACGTCAATAAAAACCATCAATACGTCAATAAAAACCATCATTACATCAATAAAAACCATCATTACGTCAATAACAACCATCATTACGTCAATAAAAACCATCAATACGTCAATAAAAACCATCATTACGTCATCATTACGTCAATAAAAACCATCAATACGTTATCATTACGTCAATAAAAACCATCAATACTTCAATAAAAACAATCAATACGTCATCATTGCGTCAATAAAAACCATCATTACATCAATAAAAAACATCATTACATCAATAAAAACCATCATTACGTCAATAAAAACCATTAAGTCAATAAAAACCATCATTACATCTATAAAAACCATCGTTACGTCAATAAAAACCATAATTACGTCAATAAAAACCATCATGTCAATAAAAACCATCAATACATCAATAAAAACAATCATTACATTTATAAAAACCATCGTTACGTCAATAAAAACCATCATTACGTCAATAAAACCCATCATTACATCAATAAAAACCATTAATACATCAATAAAAACCATCATTACGTCAATAAAAACCATCATTACATCAATAAAAACCATCAATAGTCAATAAAAACCATCATTACGTCAATAAAAACCATCATTACATCAATAAAAACCATCATTACGTCAATAACAACCATCATTACGTCATCATTACGTCAATAAAAACCATCAATACGTCAATAAAAACCATCAATACGTCAATAAAACCCATCATTACATCAATAAAAACCATCATTACGTCAATAACAACCATCATTACGTCATCATTACGTCAATAAAAACCATCAATACTTCAATAAAAACCATCAATACGTCAATAAAAACCATCATTACATCAATAAAAACCATCATTACATCAATAAAAAACATCATTACATCATTAAAAACCATCATTACATTTATAAAAACCATCGTTACGTCAATAAAAACCATCAATACGTCAATAAAAACCATCATTACGTCAATAAAAAACATCATTACATCAATAAAAACCATCAATACGTCAATAAAAACCATCATTACATCAATAAAAACCATCATTAAGTCAATAAAAACCATCATTACATTTATAAAAACCATCATTAAGTCAATTAAAACCATCATTACATCAATAAAAACCATCATTACATCAATAAAAACCATCATTACGTCATCATTACTTTTATAAAAACCATCATTAAGTCAATAAAAACCATCATTACTTTTATAAAAACCATCATTAAGTCAATAAAAACCATCATTAAGTCAATAAAAACCATCAATACGTCAATAAAAACCATCATTACATCAATAAAAACCATTAAGTCAATAAAAACCATCATTACATTAATAAAAACCATCATTAAGTCAATAAAAACCATCAATACGTCATTAAAAACCATCATTACATCAATAAAAACCATCATTAAGTCAATAAAAACCATGATTAATTCAATAAAAACCATCATTACATCAATAAAAACCATCAATACG
>JAUPFX010000014.1:33153341-33158341 GCA_036937225.1 Sebastes paucispinis | reverse complement strand
CCTTGAGAAGAGTGTTCCCGTTTGCTGATCGGACAGGGGCGATGGTCTGCTTCCTGGGGCCATATATGGCTTTGATGGCATCATAGAAGCCCTGGGTGTTGTTGCAGTCTGCAAACTTTTGGATTTCTTGTGCCCTCTGCATCCACCATGCGTCTTCCATGGTCCGGAGCGCATGCTGGGTTGTAGCTCTTGCTTTGGCAAAAGTGGCTTTCAGAGTGGAGGATCCAGGGTTTGCCAGGAGAGCTATGTGGGCTTCATGCATTGCTTTGAGGAGTGATTTTATTTCTGTGGAGTTGTTGTCAAACCAGTCCTGATGACGTTTCCTTGACAGGCCAAGTGCTTCCGAGGCTGCAGCGTGGATGGCTGTGCGCAGAGCTGACCAATCAGTGGGTTCCTCTGGAACTTGGTTGAGGTTTCTTGCAAGGAGTTGTTGGAGGTTGCCTATAGTGTCGGGGTTGTTGAGTGCTGTGCAGTTTAGTTTTCTGACTGGGGCGGTCTTTGGGCGATGTGGTTGAATACCCATACGGAGTTTGGATCTGACCATAAGGTGGTCAGTCCAGCATTCAGCCCCGCGCATGACGCGGGTGATGAGAACGTCCTGTCTGTCCTTTTGGCAGACGATGATGTAATCCAGGAGGTGCCAGTGTTTTGAGCGGGGGTGTTGCTAGGTGGTTTTAAGCCTGTTCTTCATCTGGAAGGTGGTGTTTGTAATGACCAGGCGATGTTCCGCGCAGAGGGAGAGGAGCCGTAGCCCGTTGCTATTCATTTTCCCCACTCCATGCTGGCCTAGGATCTTACTCCAGACGTGATGCTCTGTGCCCACTCTGGCATTAAAGTCTCCCATAAGTATGAGCTTATCTGCAGCTGGGGTTTTCTGGATGATGGAGTCGAGACTTCTATAAAAGTCCTCTTTGACAATGTGTTCTGCATCCAAGGTCGGTGCGTAGGCACTGATGAGGGTGGCAGAGCGTCCCTTTGTAAGGGGAATTCGCCACGTCATCAGTCGTTCATTGATGCCGATAGGGGAGTCAGGGATCCGTTGCAGCAGTTGGGTCTTCACTGCAAAACCCACACCATGGAGGCGATGTGTGCCTTCGGGAACCCCTTTCCAGAAGAAAGTGTAACCTGCACCGACTTCTGTCAGGGAGTCCTCTCCATGTAGCCTGGTCTCGCTAAGTGCTGCAATGTCAATTTTGTACTTAGCAAGCTCGAGAGCCACAAGTGCTGTTCTGCGGTGGGGTCTGTCAGGTGTTACAGCCATATCCAAGAGCGTGCGAACATTCCACGAAGCGACGTGCAAGTTAATTTTCTTTGTTTTTCGACCGCAGTAAAGGGATGCTCCGACGGTTGCGGTTCATCGTCCAGAGTAGGGGGAGCAGACAATTTTCAGACCACCTTTTCTAGGTCCTTCCCCATTCGGGGTGAGCAGTGTGGGGCTGCTCAGACGCAATGGAAGCTGCTGAGGGGACACGCTGCTCCATCCCGTATCTCGGCGACCATCACTCCATTGCCGCCTGCGTGCATGGTTTGGCTAGGCACTCCCAGCCACATCCTTGGCCTGTGCCTGCCGCCATTCCATATCGCCACAGGGCTTTAGGGGGGTTGGAGCAAGGGGCTTGCGCAGGGAGAGGATTAGGGTGAGGGTGTGGGTGCGCAGTCCTCACTCCCACCATCTTGACTCCACCAGACAGACTTCCAGTGGCATGAGAAACTCGTGACGACCTTCATCTGGATGGAGCTGCAGGGGACTGCCAATTGTCCGGTCTACTGGACTCCGCCTGTGCCTGTCCCCAACTGCAGATTTGTGATCAGGGTTTACTCCCCTAGCCATCGTACCTCCCAAGGTTTACCCACGTGGCAATGGGGCAGTGGTTGGTGGAACACCTCTGGGGACCAGTGCAGCTCCGAGATCTCCTACTAATTCAGCCAGGGGTCGCAAAACCCCAGTTACCGTGGACTGCCACGAGGAGGCATAGTAGGAGTCTTGATGAGGGAGAGGCTATGTACTGACCGCAGAAAGACTTACACATTGCTTTCTGGACCCCAGAAACGGGGTTGGCCAGCGGCAGAAACTTAAAGGAGGGTGATTGCAGGCATCCCTACATGCAATGGCTCGCTTAGTAGACTGCACTAGACGCATCACAACACCCTGCTGACAGTACAGTCAACCAACCCACCACACTCATACACACAGACACACAGACACACACACACACTCATACACACAGACACACACAGACACACAGACACACACAGACACACAGACACACACAGACACACAGACACACACAGACACACACTCAGAGGAAACAGCTCTAATAATTATTATTATTCATATTAATGACGTCTGATCGACCAATCAGAGCGTCTCTTCATTAAACTACATCAATCAGCTCTCAGTGTGCTGCTGTGAGCTAACACTACGTTAGCTTAGCCCTGCTAACGCTACGTTAGCTTAGCCCTGCTAACGCTACGTTAGCTTAGTCCTGCTAACGCTACGTTAGCTTAGCCCTGCTAACGCTACGTTAGCTTAGCCCTGCTAATTGATGTTAACATTACCTGAACTTGAAGCAGCTGAACTTTATATAAAGGGGAGAGGTAACGTGCCCCCCCATCCTAGAGCTGGCTTTTCCCGCCTCAGCCTCCCGACCGCGGCCGGAGGGAACGGGGGAGACGCCGGAGGGAACGGGGGAGACGCCGGAAGGAACGGGGGAGACGCCGGAGGGAACGGGGGAGACGCCGGAAGGAACGGGGGAGACGCCGGAGGGAACGGGGGAGACGCCGGAGAGAACGGGGGAGACGATAACGTTTCTCTCTGCGGAGCCCCGTCACTTCACAAGACACGGGAAACCTCTGTTGGTCTGCAGCAGTTATTACTGTTATTACTGACCAAACGTCCTCATGCCCATCGTTCAGACACGGAGCTATATAGATATTATATTATATATAATATCTATGTATTATATATAATATTTATATATATATTATATTATATATATAACAGGGTGTGTATTTGTATTATATATATATTATATATATAACAGGGTGTGTATTTGTATTATATATAATGTGTATTTGTGCAGTAAGTGCTCCGTTTAGAGGGTTTAATGTGTCTCGGGGGGGTTTTGGTTAATAAGGTCAGCATCAGGACAAATCCGTCACCTCGGAGGACTCGGCTCGTAGACGGTTAACGGCGTGCGATGGCCAACATCTTGGCCTGCCAGATGTCATTATGACAGCGTGGACGGAGCGGCGGCGTGCCATGAATATTCCTCCAGCTCATTACTGAGCCTCCGTCCTGACGATCATCCGGCCCGACGCCTCGTTAGGAATCATCATCATCTCTGAGCTCTGAGGACTCTGAGGACTCTGAGGACAGTGAAGATAAGGGTCGATTTTAACGTTTCTTCTTCTGTGGACTCACTGGTGACGGCGTGGCGTGGATCACAACGGCGTCTGGTGAGTGCGTGTCGTCCCGCCATGCCAGCTTTTACACGCTCTCTCTGCAGGTTGATACGAGTTCATCATGTCTCCGGGTGTGTTGGAGTTCAGCGCCTTCAGTATCAGGACAGTAGCGTCTTCGGTATCAGGACGGTAGCGTCTTCGGTGTCTGGACAGTAGCGTCTTCGGTATCAGGACGGTAACGTCTTCGGTATCAGGACGGTAGTGTCTTCGGTGTCTGGACAGTAGCGTCTTCGGTATCAGGACGGTAGCGTCTTCAGTGTCTGAACGGTAGTGTCTTTGGTATCAGGACAGTAGCGTCTTCGGTATCAGGACGGTAGTGTCTTCGGTGTCTGGACAGTAGCGTCTTCGGTATCAGAACGGTAGCGTCTTCAGTGTCTGAACGGTAGTGTCTTTGGTATCAGGACAGTAGCGTCTTCGGTATCAGGACGGTAGTGTCTTTGGTATCAGGACAGTAGTGTCTTCGGTATCAGGACGGTAGGGTCTTCAGTGTCTGAACGGTAGTGTCTTTGGTATCAGGACAGTAGCGTCTTCGGTATCAGGACGGTAGGGTCTTCAGTGTCTGGACGGTAGTGTCTTTGGTATCAGGACAGTAGCGTCTTCGGTATCAGGACGGTGGCGTCTTCGGTATCAGGACGGTAACGTCTTCGGTATCAGGACGGTAACGTCTTCGGTATCAGGACGGTGGCGTCTTCGGTATCAGGACGGTAACGTCTTCGGTATCAGGACGGTGGCGTCTTCGGTATCAGGACGGTAACGTCTTCGGTATCAGGACGGTAACGTCTTCAGTGTCTAAACGGTAGTGTCTTTGGTATCAGGACAGTAGCGTCTTCGGTATCAGGACGGTAACGTCTTCGGTATCAGGACGGTAGTGTCTTCGGTGTCTGGACAGTAGCGTCTTCGGTATCAGGACGGTGGCGTCTTCGGTATCAGGACGGTAACGTCTTCGGTATCAGGACGGTGGTGTATTCGGTATCAGGACGGTAACGTCTTCGGTATCAGGACGGTGGCGTCTTCGGTATCAGGACGGTGGCGTCTTCGGTATCAGGACGGTGGCGTCTTCGGTATCAGGACGGTGGCGTATTCGGTATCAGGACGGTAACGTCTTCGGTATCAGGACGGTGGCGTCTTCGGTATCAGGACGGTGGCGTCTTCGGTATCAGGACGGTGGCGTCTTCGGTATCAGGACGGTAACGTCTTCGGTATCAGGACGGTGGCGTATTCGGTATCAGGACGGTAACGTCTTCGGTATCAGGACGGTGGCGTATTCGGTATCAGGACGGTAACGTCTTCGGTATCAGGACGGTAACGTCTTCGGTATCAGGACGGTGGCGTCTTCGGTATCAGGACGGTAGCGTCTTCGGTATCAGGACGGTGGCGTCTTCGGTATCAGGACGGTAACGTCTTCGGTATCAGGACGGTGGCGTCATCAGGACTGCAGGGAGCCCGGCAGCTCTCTGCCGACGCGTTCGGTTGAAGATGCCAACACTAATTAATTAGCATCTCATTATCCTGAGCAGTTAGCAGAGGGCATGCTG
>JAUPFX010000014.1:33101351-33153241 GCA_036937225.1 Sebastes paucispinis | reverse complement strand
CTTCCTCCTCCTCCTCTTCTCTCTCCTCCCTCTCCTCCTCCTCTCTCTCCTCCTCCTCCCTCCCTCTTTCTCTCTTCCTCCTCCTCCTTCTCTCTCCTCCTCCTCTCCCTCCCTCTTTCTCTCTTCCTCCTCCTCCTCCTCTCTCTCCTCCTCCCTCTCTCCTCCCTCTCCTCCTCCTCTCTCTCCTCCTCCTCCTCTCCCTCCCTCTCTCTCTTCCTCCTCCTCACTCCTCCTCCCTCTCTGCTCCTCCTCTCTCTCTCTCTCTCCTCCTCCTCTCTCTCTTCCTCCTCCTCACTCCTCCTCCCTCTCTGCTCCTCTCTCTCTCTCTCTCCTCTCCTCCTCTCTCTCCTCCTCCTCTCTCTCTCCTCCTCCTCCCTCCCTCTTTCTCTCTTCCTCCTCCTCCTCTTCTCTCTCCTCCTCCTCCTCTTCTCTCTCTCTCCTCCCTCTCCTCCTCCTCTCTCTCCTCCTCCTCCCTCCCTCTCTCTCTCTTCCTCCTCCTCACTCCTCCTCCCTCTCTGCTCCTCCTCTCTCTCTCTCTCTCCTCTCCTCCACGCTGAACAAGTCATTAGAAGTGATGACATCATGCAGAGTTTTATCAAAACTTTGGTTTTTATTGAGCTTCACATTAAAAACACAGCTGACCTCTGACCTCCACAGGAGCCAGACTCACAGCTCAGCATGGAGCATCATGGGAAACGTAGTGTGTCCAAACAATATAAATACAAAACAATAAATAACTCCGTAAACATGTGTTGGAGTTTGACCTTCAGACTGACTCATTCAGGAGTTTGACCTTCAGACTGACTCATTCAGGAGTTTGACCTTCAGACTGACTCATTCAGGAGTTTGACCTTCAGACTGACTCATTCAGGAGTTTGACCTTCAGACTGACTCATTCAGGAGTTTGACCTTCAGACTGACTCATTCAGGAGTTTGACCTTCAGACTGACTCATTCAGGGCCGTCAATCAATTTAAATAGATAATCACCATTACAGGAAGTCGATGGGACATGTAGTCTGTACTGAGGGTAAAACTACCCTCCGCCGGCGGCGGCGTGTCTACGTGTATCTCAGGTCTGATCCATTATAGTGCACGTTTTAGTTCAGAAGTTTTTGGTTCATAGTTTTTGTCTTTGGGGCGTTACGATTGGCTGAGGGACAGCCTAAGCTCCTCCTCCCTCAGGCTGCGGTCCAACCGCTGCGTCTCAGACTCCAGGACGGACGGGATCGGACGGCGAGTGACGGCGACCAGCGAGTCGGTGAGGTCGTGTCTCAGAGAGAGCAGCCACTGGCTGTTCCTGGAGGACTGCTGGATGAACTCCTCCCTCTGCTGCTGGTCGACAGCCAATGAGAGACGGAGCTGACTCACCTGAGGGCGGGGGGGGAGGGGACACAGTGACATCATCAGCATCATTCACACAGTGACATCATCAGCATCCACAGTGACATCATCAGCATCCACAGTGACATCATCAGCATCCATACGATGACATCATCAGCATTCACACAGTGACATCATCAGCATCCATACGATGACATCATCAGCATCCATACAATGACATCATCAGCATCCATACAATGACATCAGCATTCACACAGTGACATCATCAGCATCCACACAATGACATCATCAGCATCCACACAATGACATCATCAGCATTCACACAATGACATCATCAGCATCCACACAATGACATCATCAGCATCCATATGATGACATCATCAGCATCCATACAATGACATCATCAGCATCCACACAATGACATCATCAGCATCCATACAATGACATCATCAGCATCCATACGATGACATCATCAGCATCCATACAATGACATCATCAGCATTCACACAGTGACATCATCAGCATCCATACGATGACATCATCAGCATCCATACGGTGACATCATCAGCATCCACACAATGACATCATCAGCATCCATACAATGACATCATCAGCATCCATACGATGACATCATCAGCATCCATACAATGACATCATCAGCATTCACACAGTGACATCATCAGCATCCATACGATGACATCATCAGCATCCATACGGTGACATCATCAGCATCCACACAGTGACATCATCAGCATCCATACGATGACATCATCAGCATCCACACAGTGACATCATCAGCATCCACACAATGACATCATCAGCATCCACACAGTGACATCATCAGCATCCATACGATGACATCATCAGCATCCACACAGTGACATCATCAGCATCCACACAATGACATCATCAGCATCCACACAATGACATCATCAGCATCCACACGGTGACATCATCAGCATCCATACGATGACATCATCAGCATCCACACGGTGACATCATCAGCATCCACACGGTGACATCATCAGCATCCATATGATGACATCATCAGTATCCATACGATGACATCATCAGCATTCACACAGTGACATCATCAGCATCCATACGATGACATCATCAGCATCCATACGGTGACATCATCAGCATCCACACAGTGACATCATCAGCATCCATACGATGACATCATCAGCATCCACACAGTGACATCATCAGCATCCATACGATGACATCATCAGCATCCACACAACGACATCATCAGCATCCACACAATGACATCATCAGCATCCACACGGTGACATCATCAGCATCCATACGATGACATCATCAGCATCCACACGGTGACATCATCAGCATCCACACAGTGACATCATCAGCATCCATATGATGACATCATCAGCATCCACACGGTGACATCATCAGCATCCACACAGTGACATCATCAGCATCCATATGATGACATTATCAGCATCCACACAGTGACATTATCAGCATCCACACAGTGACATCATCAGCATCCACACAGTGACATCATCAGCATCCACACAGTGACATCATCAGCATCCACACAGTGACATCATCAGCATCCACACAGTGACATCATCAGCATCCACACAGTGACATCATCAGCATCCACACAGTGACATCATCAGCATCCACACAGTGACATCATCAGCATCCACACAGTGACATCATCAGCATCCATATGACATCATCAGCATCCATATGATGACATCATCAGCATCCACACAGTGACATCATCAGCATCCACACAATGACATCATCAGCATTCACACAGTGACATTATCAGCATCCACACAGTGACATCATCAGCATCCATATGATGACATCATCAGCATCCACACAGTGACATCATCAGCATCCACACAATGACATCATCAGCATCCACACAATGACATCATCAGCATCCACACAATGACATCATCAGCATCCACACGGTGACATCATCAGCATCCATACGATGACATCATCAGCATCCACACGGTGACATCATCAGCATCCACACAGTGACATCATCAGCATCCATATGATGACATCATCAGCATCCATACGATGACATTATCAGCATCCACACAGTGACATCATCAGCATCCACACAGTGACATCATCAGCATCCACACAGTGACATCATCAGCATCCACACAATGACATCATCAGCATCCACACAGTGACATCATCAGCATCCACACAGTGACATCATCAGCATCCACACAATGACATCATCAGCATCCACACAATGACATCATCAGCATCCACACAGTGACATCATCAGCATCCATATGATGACATCATCAGCATCCATATGATGACATCATCAGCATTCACACAGTGACATTATCAGCATCCACACAGTGACATCATCAGCATCCATATGATGACATCATCAGCATCCACACAGTGACATCATCAGCATCCACACAATGACATCATCAGCATCCACACAATGACATCATCAGCATCCACACGGTGACATCATCAGCATCCATACGATGACATCATCAGCATCCACACGGTGACATCATCAGCATCCACACAGTGACATCATCAGCATCCATATGATGACATCATCAGCATCCATACGATGACATTATCAGCATCCACACAGTGACATCATCAGCATCCACACAGTGACATCATCAGCATTCACACAGTGACATCATCAGCATCCACACAGTGACATCATCAGCATCCACACAGTGACATCATCAGCATCCACACAGTGACATCATCAGCATCCACACAGTGACATCATCAGCATCCACACAGTGACATCATCAGCATCCACACAGTGACATCATCAGCATCCACACAGTGACATCATCAGCATCCACACAGTGACATCATCAGCATCCACACAGTGACATCATCAGCATCCACACAGTGACATCATCAGCATCCATATGATGACATCATCAGCATCCATACGATGACATCATCAGCATTCACACAGTGACATCATCAGCATCCACACAGTGACATTATCAGCATCACCTGACCACCACTCTTCTTCTGTGGTGCTCTCACCTGGTCCTCCAGCTCCCTCACTCTGCTCCTCAGGCGCTCTTCTTCTTCTGTGGTGTCTGCCGGCTGCTGGACCTGATCTCTGCTGCTGTCAGTCAGCTGCTGTCTGAAGCTCCAACGCTGCTGCTCCACCTGCAACACACCACACACCTGATGTCCCTCAGAGTGCCTCAGAGTGTCTCAGTGTGTCTCAGAGTGTCTCAGAGTGTCTCAGAGTGTCTCAGTGTGTCTCAGTGTGTCTCAGAGTCCCTCAGTGTGTCTCAGAGTGTCTCAGTGTGTCTCAGAGTGTCTCAGAGTCCCTCAGTGTGTCTCAGAGTGTCTCAGAGTCCCTCAGTGTGTCTCAGAGTGTCTCAGTGTGTCTCAGAGTGTCTCAGTGTGTCTCAGTGTGTCTCAGAGTCCCTCAGTGTGTCTCAGAGTGTCTCAGTGTGTCTCAGAGTGTCTCAGTGTGTCTCAGAGTGTCTCAGAGTCCCTCAGTGTGTCTCAGAGTGTCTCAGTGTGTCTCAGAGTGTCTCAGTGTGTCTCAGTGTGTCTCAGTGTGTCTCAGAGTCCCTCAGTGTGTCTCAGAGTGTCTCAGAGTGTCTCAGTGTGTCTCAGAGTCCCTCAGTGTGTCTCAGAGTGTCTCAGAGTGTCTCAGTGTGTCTCAGTGTGTCTCAGAGTGTCTCAGTGTGTCTCAGAGTCCCTCAGTGTGTCTCAGAGTGTCTCAGAGTGTCTCAGTGTGTCTCAGTGTGTCTCAGAGTGTCTCAGTGTGTCTCAGAGTCCCTCAGAGTGTCTCAGTGTGTCTCAGAGTGTCTCAGAGTGTCTCAGTGTGTCTCAGAGTCCCTCAGTGTGTCTCGGAGTGTCTCAGAGTGTCTCAGTGTGTCTCAGAGTGTCTCAGAGTGTCTCAGTGTGTCTCAGAGTCCCTCAGAGTGTCTCAGAGTGTCTCAGTGTGTCTCAGTGTGTCTCAGTGTGTCTCAGAGTCCCTCAGAGTGTCTCAGTGTGTCTCAGTGTGTCTCAGAGTCCCTCAGAGTGTCTCAGTGTGTCTCAGAGTGTCTCATTTTATCTCAGTGTGTCTCAGTGAGTGTGTACCTGTCTCAGTGTGACCCTCAGAGTGTCTCTGTCTCTCTTCAGACTACAGTTCTTCTTGTTCAGTCGGTTCTGGTCCAGTTCTAGTTCAGCCACCAGACGCTGGAGGACGTCCAGTCTGTCCCCCACGTCCTGCTGTGTGTTAGGCCCCGCCCCCGAGCTCTGCTCCTGCTGGTGGGCTCTCTCCCTGTAGCCAATCAGAGCCTCCTCCGTCCTCTCCAGAGCCAATTGGACACAATCTCTGTCTGTCTCCAGCTCCTCTGTCCTCTGAGTCAGAGAGTACACCTTCACAACAACGAGAGGTATTAGTACTACTGGAACAGAGTATTATTACTGGAACAGAGTAGTACTACTGGAACAGAGTATTATTACTGGAACAGACTACTACTACAGTAACAGTATTTTTACAGTGTGGTATTAGTACTACTGATGTAGAGGATGTGAATACTTCCTCCATCTCTGGTTTTAATACAACAAGTCAAACCTCAGCTTCTCGTTGTCTCAGCAGCCTCCTGATCTCCTCCTTCTCCTGCAGCAGAGAGGAGATCTGCTGCTCCTCCTCCTGCTGCTGCTGCTGGTCCTCCTCCTCCTCCTGCTGCTGCTGCTCCTCCTGCTCCTCCTCCTCCTGCTGCTGCTGCTGCTGCTGCTCCTCCTCCTGCTGCTGCTGCTGCTCCTCCTCCTCCTGCTGCTGCTGCTGCTGCTGCTCCTCCTCCTCCTGCTGCTGCTGCTGCTGCTGCTGCTGCTGCTCCTCCTCCTGCTGCTGCTCCTCCTCCTCCTGCTGCTGCTCCTCCTCCTCCTGCTGCTGCTCCTCCTCCTCCTGCTGCTGCTGCTGCTCCTCAGGAAACAATAAACAATTAAACATTTTAATATGATGACTTTTACAGTGTGTCCTCTTTCCATCACAAGTTTATAGACCTCCTCCTCCTCCTCCTCCTCCCCCTCCTTTCTCCTCCTCCTCCTCCTCCTCCTCACCTCTCCTCCTCCCCCTCCTTTCTCCTTGTCGTCTATCTCTTGGTCTCTCCTCCTCCTCCGTCCATCCGTCTCCTCTCTCTTCTGCTCCTCCAACATGGCCGTGGCTCTGACCCGGCTCAGCTCGGCCCGGCTCTCCTCCGCCTCCCTCCTCCACTCCTCCACCCTGGACCTCCACTCCTTCTCCGTCTCCTCCTCTCTCTCCCTCAGCGTCTGGACTTCTCTGGACAGGGCTTTCAGCTTCACCTCCTGCTCCTCCTCCACCTCCTCCACTCTGCTCCTCCACCTCTCCTCAGCCTCCCTCCTCTGCTCCTCCTCCACCTCCTCCACTCTGCTCCTCCACCTCTCCTCTGCCTCCCTCCTCTGCTCCTCCGCCTTCTCCTTGGCCCGTCGGGCCTCCTCCAGCTCCTCCATCATCTCCCTCCTCCTCCTCTCCAGGGCCTTGGCTCTGGCTCTCAGCTCCTCCACCTCTCCTCTCTCCATCTGCTCCTCCTCCCTGACAGTCTGCAGGTTCTCCTCTCTGAGCGTCTGCACCTCCTTCTGGGTGCTCCTCAGACGCTCCCCCTCGGTGTGGCTCTCCTGAATGATGGAGCAGTTTAACATGTCAGGGTGTAGTTAGCATAGCTTAGCATAAAGACTGAAAACAGAGGGAAACTGCTAGCCTGGTAGTATTAGTACTTCTACTGTAACAGAGGAGTTGAACAGATGGGAGCAGCAGGAGGTGCTGTACCTGCAGGAGGAGTTTCAGCTTGGTCACCTCCTCCAGAGCGACTCTCAGCTCCTCCTTCATCCTCTGCTTCTCCTCCTCCTTCTCCTTCACCTCCTCCTTGGATCGCTCCCTGCTCCGACTCACGTCAGACACCTGAAGGAGAAACATGCTAACAGCTAAGCTAAGTCTTGTTGTAGTACTGTAGTACTACTGAGAGTATATAGAGTATATGTATACTGTAGTACTACTGAGAGTATATAGAGTATATGTATACTGTAGTACTAGTGAGAGTATATAGAGTATATGTATACTGTAGTACTACTGAGAGTATATAGAGTATATGTATACTGTAGTACTAGTGAGAGTATATAGAGTATATGTATACTGTAGTACTACTGAGAGTATATAGAGTATATGTATACTGCAGTACTACTGAGAGTATATAGAGTATATGTATACTGCAGTACTACTGAGAGTATATAGAGTATATGTATACTGTAGTACTAGTGAGAGTATATAGAGTATATGTATACTGTAGTACTACTGAGAGTATATAGAGTATATGTATACTGCAGTACTACTGAGAGTATATAGAGTATATGTATACTGTAGTACTACTGAGAGTATATAGAGTATATGTATACTGTAGTACTAGTGAGAGTATATAGAGTATATGTATACTGTAGTACTAGTGAGAGTATATAGAGTATATGTATACTGTAGTACTAGTGTATATTGTGTACTCAGTGAGTACCTGTCTCTGCAGGGAGCTCAGGTTCTCCACCATCACCTCCATGCTCTGCTGCACTCCTTTCAGCTCCTCCTGGGCCTCCTCCCTCCTCCTCTGCTCCTTCTGCACCTCCTCTCTGAGAGCTGTCACCTCCTTCTCTGTCCTCATCAACGTCTCTTGTACCTGCTCCTTCTCCTTCTGCTCCTCCTGCACCTCCTCTCTGAGAGATGTCATGTCTTTTCTCCTCTTCATCAGCTCCTCCTGCGCCTCCTTCTTCTCCCTCTGCTCCTTCAGCACCTCCTCTCTGAGAGATGTCATGTCTTTTCTCCTCTTCATCAGCTCCTCCTGCGCCTCCTTCTTCTCCCTCTGCTCCTCCTGCACCTCCTCTCTGAGAGATGTCATGTCTTTTCTCCTCTTCATCAGCTCCTCCTGCGCCTCCTTCTTCTCCCTCTGCTCCTCCTGCACCTCCTCTCTGAGAGATGTCATGTCTTTTCTCCTCTTCATCAGCTCCTCCTGGGCCTCCTTCTTCTCCTTCTGCACCTCCTCTCTGAGAGATGTCATGTCTTTTCTCCTCTTCATCAGCTCCTCCTGGGCCTCCTTCTTCTCCTTCTGCACCTCCTCTCTGAGAGATGTCATGTCTTTTCTCCTCTTCATCAGCTCCTCCTGGGCCTCCTTCTTCTCCTTCTGCTCCTTCAGCACCTCCTCTCTCAGAGATGTCATGTCTTGTCTCCTCTTCATCAGCTCCTCCTGCGCCTCCTTCTTCTCCCTCTGCTCCTTCAGCACCTCCTCTCTGAGAGATATCATGTCTTGTCTCCTCTTCATCAGCTCCTCCTGCGCCTCCTTCTTCTGCCTCTGCTCCTCCTGCACCTCCTCTCTGAGAGATGTCATGTCTTTTCTCCTCTTCATCAGCTCCTCCTGCGCCTCCTTCTTCTCCCTCTGCTCCTCCTGCACCTCCTCTCTGAGAGCTGTCATGTCTTGTCTCCTCTTCATCAGCGCCTCCTTCTCCCTTTGTTCCCTTTGCACCTCCTCTCTGAGAGCTGCCACCTCCTCCTCAGCCACCTCCCCCCTGCTTTGCTCCTTCTGTACCTCCTCCTGGGCCTCCTTCTTCTCCCTCTGTTCCCTTTTCACCTCCTCTCTAAGAGCTGTCTCCTCCTTCTCAGTCCTCTTCAGCTCCTCCTGGGCCTTCTCCCTCTCCTTCTGCACCTCCTGCCTGAGAGCGCTCACCTCCCTCTCCCTCCTCCTCAGCTCCACCGACAGTCCCTTCTTCTCCTCCTCCAGCTCTCTCATTCTGGACCTCCCTCTCTCCTCCACCAGGAGGCGCTGACCTCTCTCAGCCTCCACCAGTCTCCCTTGCTCCTCTTTCACCTCCCTCAGCTCATCCTCCAGCCTCCTCTTCTCCTCCCTCACCCTCCTCAGCACCTCCTCCTCCGTCTCGATCAGTTTGTTTTCCAGCCTCCTCTTCTCCTCCTCCGTCCTCCTCAGCTCCTCTCTTTGCTCCTGCGTCTCCTTCTCCATCTCTTCCAACCTGTCCTCCAACCTCCTCTTCTCCTCTTCCGTCCTCCTCAGCGCCTCCCTCTCTTCCTCCCGCTCCTCCTCCACCTCTCTCACTTTCTCCTCCAGACTTCTCTTCTCCTCCTCCACCTCCATCAGCTTGTTGTCCAGCCTCCTCCTCCTCTCCACCTCCGTTCTCCTCAGCGCCTCCCTCTCTCTCCCTTCCTCCTCCTCCCTCTCCTCCAGCGTGGCTCTCAGCTGCTGCGCCTCCTCCTCTCGCTCCTTCAGGATATGGCTGAGCTTCAGCACCTCCTTTGCGCTCCGCTCAACCTTCTCCCTCCACTCCTTCGCCTCCTCCTCCAGCCTGTCCCGGGCCTCCTCCCTCTCTCTGGCTCTCCTCCTCTCTCTCTCGCTCTCGGACCGGGCCTCCTGCACCTCCCTGGCCTGGGAGGAGGCCCTGACCTCTTTTTCTCCTCCCTCCCTCCTCTCCTTCTCCAGGAGCCTCCGGGTTTCTCTCAGCTGCGCCTCCATCTGCTCCTCCTTCACCTCCTTCTGCTTCAGTTTGTCGTTCGCCTCCTGACGCTCCCGTTCTCCCTCCTCCTTCTGCTCCTCCGTCAGCCTCAGCCGCTCCTTCAGCTCCTCCACCTCCTCCTCCCTCTCCCTCACGGCGCTCATCTGTCGCTCCAGGCTGCGTTCCCTCCGCTCCACCTCCTCCTTCACCTCCTCACACTCCTCCCTGGCCACATTCAGCCTCACCCTCAGCAGCTCCACCTCCCCCACCTCCTCCGTCAGCCTCTCCACCTCCTCCTCTGCTCTCTTCGCTTCACCCCTGAGTCGGTGCACCTCCTCCTCCCTTCTCTTCCTCATCCTCCCCTCCTCCTCATCATGCAGTCTCTCCTTCTCTCTCCTCTCCTCCTCTAGTTGGGAGGTTTCTTTTCTCAGTCTGTTCATCTCCTCCTCCGCCTCCTCCACCCTCCTCCTCCATCTTCTCACCTCCTCTGCTTCACTCCTCAGTCGCTCCATCTCCTCCTCCCTCTCCTCCTTCTGTCTTTCTAATCTCTCCATCCGGTCGCAGAGCGCCTCGATCTCCTCCTCCCTCTTCACCTCCTCCTCCTTCGATCTGACCTCCACCCTCCTCACCTCCTCCTCCAGTCTGTCCTTCTCTCCCCCCACCCTCCTCACCTCCTCCTCCAGTCTCTCCTTCTCTCCCTCCACCCTCCTCACCTCCTCCTTTGATCTGACCTCCACCCTCCTCACCTCCTCCTTCAGTCTCTCCTTCTCTCCCTCCACCCTCCTCACCTCCTCCTTCAGTCTCTCCTTCTCTCCCTCCACCCTCCTCACCTGCTCCTCCAGTCTCTCCTTCTCTCCCTCCGCCCGCTGTATTCTCTCCATCACGTGGCTGATACGGGCCTCCCTCTCCGTCACCTCCCCCCTCAGCCTCTCCACCTCCTGTTGTCTCTCCCCCTCCTCCTCCATCAGTCCCTCTATGCGCCTCCTCAGCGCCTCCACCTCTCCGTCCCTCGTCCCCAGCTCCTCGCTCAGAGCCTCCCTCTCTCTCTGCCAGGCCTCCTTCTCCTCTTCCCTCCTCCTCCTCAGCTCCTCCCTCTCCTCCCTCAGCCTCTCCACCTCCTCCCTCAGCGCCTCCCTCTCCTCTTCTCTCCCGACCGTCTCTCTCTCCAGCTCTCCTCTCAGACACTCCACCTCCCCTTCACAATAAAAGCACAAGAGAACTGCTGTTATAAACACAAGTACTACTTCTGCTACTGCTCTTAATACTACTGATAGTACTACTATAAATACTACTGATAGTACTACTATAAAACTACTGATAGTACTACTATAAGTACTACTGATAGTACTGCTATAAGTACTACTGATAGTACTGATATAAATACTACTGATAGTACTACTATAAATACTACTGATAGTACTGCTATAATACTACTGATAGTACTACTATAAGTACTACTAATAGTACTGCTATAAGTACTACTGATAGTACTGCTATAAGTACTACTGATAGTACTACTATAAATACTACTGATAGTACTACTATAAATACTACTGATAGTACTACTATAATACTACTGATAGTACTACTATAAGTACTACTGATATTACTGCTATAATACTACTGATAGTACTACTATAAATACTACTGATAGTACTACTATAAATACTACTGATAGTACTACTATAAGTACTACTGATAGTACTGCTATAAGTACTACTGATAGTACTACTATAAATACTACTGATAATACTACTATAAGTACTACTGATAGTACTGCTATAAGTACTACTGATAGTACTGCTATAAGTACTACTGATAGTACTGCTATAAGTACTACTGATAGTACTGCTATAAGTACCTTGTAGTACTTCCTTGGCCTGCTGCAGAGTGTGGATGTGAGTGTTCAGCTGACATCTGTCCACCTCCGACTGAGAGAGCTGCTGCTGCTGCTGATGGAGCTGCTGATGGAGAGACGAGGACTCTCTCCTGAGAACAGAGAGACGTGTATAAATACACAGCCTGTATATATATGTTTACTAGGGATGCACCGATACCGATGTAAATCTCAGGTGTGTTCAGAGTACCTGAGCTCCTGCAGCTCCTCCTCCAGCTGCTCCCTGTGTCTCTGCAGACTGTCCTGCTCCTCCTGCTGCCTCCTGCTCTCCCTCTGCTGCTCCTCCTGCTGCCTGTCTCTCCTCCTCACCTCCTCCAGCGCCTGCCTCAGCTGCTGCTGCGCCTCCTGCAGCTCCACGCACACTGAGGCATGCTGGGAGGACAGCTGAGGACCACACACACACACACATATCATACATGATACATGATACGTCACACAGGTGTAACGCTGTCACATGACCGGCACCTCCTCCTCCTCCTCCTCTTTACCTCCTCCAGCTGACCTCCATCCCTCCCTCTCTCCTCCATCAGGGAGCTCAACCGTCTCTCCTTCTCCATTCTTCTCTCCATCTCTCTCTCTCCTTCTCTCAGCTGACGGACGATGGAGGCCTCCTCCTCTCTCTGAGCTCTGAACAACACATCACATCACTGTGATTCACTATTTATAATAACCTGGATAATCTGGATTAAATGTTTATAAACAGTATTAAATGTTTATAATCTGGATTAAATGTTTATAATCTGGATTAAATGTTTATAAACAGGATTAAATGTTTATAAACAGGATTAAATGTTTATAATCTGGATTAAATGTTTATAATCTGGATTAAATGTTTATAAACAGGATTAAATGTTTATAATCTGGATTAAATGTTTATAATCTGGATTAAATGTTTATAAACAGGATTAAATGTTTATAATCTGGATTAAATGTCTATAATCTGGATTAAAGGTTTAACATTCAGGATTACGGATGCGGTTACAGGTGTTGTGGAAACCAAACTCACCTGAGCTGACAGCGGTCCAGGTCGAGGGTTTTGACCTCCCTCTGCAGAGAGCTGACCTCTGACCTCACAGCCTGCAGATGTGATTGGCTGTCTGACAGCTCACACTCCATCTGTACACACACACACACACACACACACGCACACACACAAAGAGACAATGTGATGAACCAGGTGTGATGGACTACAGGTGTGATGGACTACAGGTGTGATGGACTACAGGTGTCATCGATTACAGGTGTGATGGACTACAGGTGTGATGGACTACAGGTGTCATCGATTACAGGTGTGATGGACTACAGGTGTGATCGATTACAGGTGTGATGGACTACAGGTGTGATGGACTACAGGTGTCATCGATTACAGGTGTGATGGACTACAGGTGTGATGGACTACAGGTGTGATGGACTACAGGTGTGATCGACTACAGGTGTGATGGACTACAGGTGTGATCGATTACAGGTGTGATGGACTACAGGTGTGATGGACTACAGGTGTGATGGACTACAGGTGTCATCGATTACAGGTGTGATGGACTACAGGTGTCATCGATTACAGGTGTGATGGACTACAGGTGTGACGGACTACAGGTGTGATCGATTACAGGTGTGATCGATTACAGGTGTGATGGACTACAGGTGTGATGGACCACAGGTGTGATGGACTACAGGTGTGATCGATTACAGGTGTGATCGATTACAGGTGTGATGGACTACAGGTGTCATCGATTACAGGTGTGATCGATTACAGGTGTGATGGACTACAGGTGTGATGGACTACAGGTGTGATCGATTACAGGTGTGATGGACTACAGGTGTGATGAACTACAAGTGTGATGGACTACAGGTGTGATGAACTACAGGTGTGATGGACTACAGGTGTGATGAACTACAGGTGTGATGGACTACAGGTGTGATGGACTACAGGTGTGATCGATTACAGGTGTGATCGATTACAGGTATGATCGATTACAGGTGTGATGGACTACAGGTGTCATCGATTACAGGTGTGATCGATTACAGGTGTGATGGACTACAGGTGTGATGGACTACAGGTGTGATCGATTACAGGTGTGATGGACCACAGGTGTGATGGACTACAGGTGTCATCGATTACAGGTGTGATGGACTACAGGTGTGATGGACTACAGGTGTGATGGACTACAGGTGTGATGGACTACAGGTGTCATCGATTACAGGTGTGATGGACTACAGGTGTGATGGACTACAGGTGTGATGGACTACAGGTGTGATCGACTACAGGTGTGATGGACTACAGGTGTGATCGATTACAGGTGTGATGGACTACAGGTGTCATCGATTACAGGTGTGATGGACTACAGGTGTCATCGATTACAGGTGTGATGGACTACAGGTGTGACGGACTACAGGTGTGATCGATTACAGGTGTGATCGATTACAGGTGTGATGGACTACAGGTGTGATGGACCACAGGTGTGATGGACTACAGGTGTGATCGATTACAGGCGTGATCGATTACAGGTGTGATCGATTACAGGTGTGATGGACTACAGGTGTCATCGATTACAGGTGTGATCGATTACAGGTGTGATGGACTACAGGTGTGATGGACTACAGGTGTGATCGATTACAGGTGTGATGGACTACAGGTGTGATGAACTACAAGTGTGATGGACTACAGGTGTGATGAACTACAGGTGTGATGGACTACAGGTGTGATGAACTACAGGTGTGATGGACTACAGGTGTGATGGACTACAGGTGTGATCGATTACAGGTGTGATCGATTACAGGTATGATCGATTACAGGTGTGATGGACTACAGGTGTCATCGATTACAGGTGTGATCGATTACAGGTGTGATGGACTACAGGTGTGATGGACTACAGGTGTGATCGATTACAGGTGTGATGGACCACAGGTGTGATGGACTACAGGTGTCATCGATTACAGGTGTGATGGACTACAGGTGTGATGGACTACAGGTGTGATCGATTACAGGTGTGATCGATTACAGGTGTGATGGACTACAGGTGTGATGGACTACAGGTGTGATGGACTACAGGTGTGATCGATAACAGTTGTGATGGACTACAGGTGTGATCGATTACAGGTGTGATGGACTACAGGTGTGATCGATAACAGTTGTGATGGACTACAGGTGTGATCGATTACAGTTCTGATGGACTACAGGTGTGATGGACTACAGGTGTCATTGATTATAGGTGTGATGGACTACAGGTGTGATGGACTACAGGTGTGATCGATTACAGGTGTGATGGACTACAGGTGTGATCGATTACAGGTGTGATGGACCACAGGTGTGATGGACTACAGGTGTGATCGATTACAGGTGTGATGGACTACAGGTGTGATGGACTACAGGTGTGATGGACTACAGGTGTGCTGTGAGCGCGGCAGCGAGGTGAAGGAGCAGCGGTACCTGCAGCAGCTGTGTGTTCAGCTCCCTCTTGTCCGACGCCAGAGACGAGTTCATGGCGGCCATCTTGTCCAGAGCGTCATGTCCCTCCTCCACCTCCCTCTTCAACACACACTCAGAGGACGAGAGACACAACACCGTCTCCCTGGACTGACGGAGGAGGACACAGAGAGAGTTATATATATATATTATAGATTATAGATTATATTATATAAACAAACCTTCTGCAGGGCGTCTCTGGCGTCAGCAGCTTCGTCCTCTGCTCTCTGTCTGTCCAGCTGCTGTCTCTCCAGCGCCCCCTACAGAGGACACACAGACATACATACAGTATAGAACAGTATATATAACAGCCTGTCAGTGAATGATGAACTGAAGTCCAGCAGCAGCTTCTTCACCTTCAGAGAGTGGAGCTCCATCCGGTTCAGAGTGTCTCTCTCCGTCAGCTGGACGTTCTCCAACAGCCCCGTCTCCACGCTGCAACAACACCCCCTCATCATGTAGATATATATATACACACACACACATGTATACAGTATATATATATGACAGAGTACCGTCTGAGTGTCTCCGTCTCCAGCTGTCTGTTTCTGTCCTCCTGTCTGTCTCTCTCCCTCCTCAGACGCTCGTTCTCTCTCTGCACCTCCCCCTGACTCCTCTGCTCCTCCTCCAGCTGCAGACGCAGCGAGGACGCCGCCTCACGCTCCCTGAGACACACACAGACACCATACACAGGTAACTAAGGTCATTTACTCACGTACTGGACTTCAGTCTAACTTTAAGACTCCGTCCACACTAAGCTGTTGTGTCTCTCTCTTCACAGCCACCAGACTCCGTTAAGAGAAACAGTGATCGAACCTCTCAGAACAGGAGAGCAGCTGTTCTACTGCTGCTTCCATCAGTTAGTTAGAGTTACTGTGGGACTTTCTGATCTCAACTAACGTGGCGTCATCATCACAAACCTCCGTCAGAGAAGCTTTTAGAAGGCTCCTTTAATGATAAAACAGACGTTAAAGGTCCCAGATTGTAAAAAGTGAGATGTTCATGTCTTTTATATTATAAGGCAGGTTTAAGTGCTTTATATATAAATACTGTTAAACTATTAAAACACTCAATATACGGAGAAATAAACACAGCCCGTATTCAGAAACTGTGCGTTTGAAACAAGCCGTTAGGATTTCTGTCCATTTGTGATGTCACAAATATACAATATTTAGACCATTTCACAGTTTTAAACGTAAACATTCTAAATGTGTCCCAGTTTATTTCCTGTTGCAGTGGATGACATCAGCTGACAGGAAGTAAACATGGACCCAAACTGTTGCCTAGCAACGCAATTCTGTTGAAATGCACTAAAACGGAGCGTTTCAGACGGAAGGGTGGATACAGGTATATTCAGACAGACAGGATGACAGCATGTAAACATGTTCTAGTAGAAACACTAAATACAAGTATGAACCTGAAGATGAGCTGATATGGGACCTTTAAAACCAGAATGTGAATCTATAGAGAACCACTGGAGGACACAGAGGACACAGAGGACACAGAGGACACAGAGGACTGAAACACCTCAACTAAACTCATCATGTCCCTTTACAGTGTTTCTACAGGGTGGTATTAGTACTGATGCTGCAGGATCATCTCTCTCTATATTCATATTTAGATTAATTCAGACAGTCGTTCCAGATGTGATTCATTTATTATATCTATTACCTAGGTACTGTGTGTGTGTGTGTGTGTGTGTGTGTGTGTATGTGTGTACCTGCTCAGTGTGTCCACAGTGTGTGTGAGCTCCAGCTGTGTGTGTTGTGTGCGTGTGCTCAGCAGCTGGTTGTCGTCCTCCAGCTGTTTCAGGCGGAGCTGTGCAGATGTTTTCTCCTCGCCGAGCCGCCGCAGAGAGAGCTCCGCCCCCTTAAAAACACACACACACACACACACACACACACACACACACACACACAGTTGATTGACCCCGTCCTGACCTCTGACCTCTGACTGCAGCAGAGCGTGGACTGACCTGCAGTTCCTCGTGTCTCCACTGCAGGACGCTCTCAGCATGAGACAGGACGGACAGCAGGGAGGACAGATCCAGACTGAGGACGCCGTCTGGGGGGACACACAAAGACCTGCTGCTGCAGCTGGTCAGGACTCTGGACTGGAGACACAGAGGACAGAAGAAGAGGTGATGGCAGAAACACACACTGACCTCTGTGACCTTTGACCTCTGTGACCTTTGACCTCTGTGACCTCTGTAGATGTAACAGACTCACCAGTTTGACCAGAGCCTGACTGACCGACTGGAGGCTCCTCTCTGTGTCTCTATGTCTCTCCTCCTCCCTCTCTCTGTCCTCCCTCTGAGCGTCCTCAGCCTGCAGCAACAGAGACAGCTCTGCTATCCTGAGAGACAGACGGACGGACAGACAGACAGAGAGACGGACAGACAGACAGACAGAGAGACGGACGGACAGACAGACATACAGACAGACGGACGGACGGACGGACAGACAGACAGACAGAGAGACGGACGGACGGACAGACAGACGGACGGACGGACGGACGGACGGACGGACGGACGGACGGACGGACAGACAGACAGACAGACAGACAGACAGACAGACAGACAGACAGACAGAGAGACGGACGGACAGACAGACAGACGGACGGACAGACAGACAGACGGACGGACGGACGGACGGACGGACGGACGGACAGACAGACAGACAGACAGACAGGCAGAGAGACGGACGGACAGACAGACAGACAGAGAGACATACAGACAGACAGACAGACAGGTAGATGGTCAGACAGGTTGACAACTGACAGCTTTCCAGAACAGACGATCTAACACCCAGGTGGTCTTTATACTCTGAGGGGTGAATGACTAAAGGATTGTCCCACTAAACCTGCACAGATAAGACCAAATGAAACCGTGTGATGGTCAAAGCACCTGAAAGGGTTAATGCACCTTTAACAGACGGCGTCCAGGTGCTTCTGTGATTAAAGCACATATTTAAATCAGGTCATATGCAGACATTTGGTGCAAAATCATCTCTTTCTATGCAAAAGCCAGTCAGTTCACAAAGATCAGCCCCGATCTGATCAGAACAGATCACTACTAGTCAGCATGCCAGCTAGCTCAGCAGCTACCTGAAGAAGAAGAAGAATGATTTACCTTTCTGTCAGCTGGGAAACTTCTGTCTCATGAAGAAGCTTCAACTGTGAAATCTCCCTCTCCTTCTCCTCTTTCTCCTCCTTCTCCTCTTTATCCTCCTTCTCCTCCTTCTCCTCTTTCTCCTCCTTCTCCTCCTGCTCCTCCTCTTTGTGCTCCAGCTCTCCTAAGGAGAAGGTTCCCTGGGACGAGGAGGAGATGGGAGGAGGTAGAGATGGTGAGGAGGGAGGAGGAGGGAGGACCAGGGTGGAGGACAGAGGAGGAGAGGAGGAAGGTGGAGGGAGGACATAGGAGGAGGAGGAGGGATTGATGGGAGGAGGAGCGCTGAGCCTCATGGAGGAGGAGACGGAGTCACAGCTGGACAAGAGAGACGAGGAGAGACAAGAAAACTCCGCCCTCAACTGCCACAGATCCCTACAGACACAGACAGGTTGGTCAACTTCTAACAGGTTGGTCAACTTCTACAAGGTTGGTCAACTTCTATCAGGTCGGTTAACTTCTACAAGGTTGGTCAACTTCTATCAGGTTGGTCAACTTCTACAAGGTTGGTCAACTTCTATCAGGTTGGTCAACTTCTATCATGTCGGTCAACTTCTATCAGGTTGGTCAACTTCTATCAGGTTGGTCAACTTCTATCAGGTTGGTCTGGTCAACTTCTGTCAGGTTGGTCAACTTCTAACAGGTTGGTCAACTTCTGTCAGGTTGGTCAACTTCTATCAGGTCGGTCAACTTCTACAAGGTTGGTCAACTTCTATCAGGTTGGTCAACTTCTACAAGGTTGGTCAACTTCTATCAGGTTGGTCAACTTCTACAAGGTTGGTCAACTTCTATCATGTCGGTCAACTTCTATCAGGTTGGTCAACTTCTATCAGGTTGGTCAACTTCTATCAGGTTGGTCTGGTCAACTTCTGTCAGGTTGGTCAACTTCTAACAGGTTGGTCAACTTCTGCCAGGTTGGTCAACTTCTATCAGGTTGGTCAACTTCTATCAGGTTGGTCTGGTCAACTTCTGTCAGGTTGGTCAACTTCTAACAGGTTGGTCAACTTCTATCAGGTTGGTCAACTTCTATCAGGTTGGTCTGGTCAACTTCTGTCAGGTTGGTCAACTTCTATCAGGTTGGTCAACTTCTACAAGGTTGGTCAACTTCTAACAGGTTGGTCTGGTCAACTACCTGTCGGCGGCGGTCTTCACGGTGTGACAGTGGCGTCTCAGAGCGACCACGGACCTCCAGACTGACAGCAACCGAACCTGCTGCTGACCCAGCTGATCTGACCGACACTGGACACACACACACACACACACACACACACACACACACACACACACACACACACACACACACACACACACACACACACACACACACACACACACACACACACACACACACACACACACACACACACACACACACACACACACACACACACACACACACACACACGTCAGAACATCCACCTTTAAAGACATCCCCCAACAGTCCCAGAGGAGAGAAACAGACCACAGACCTCCCTCTCTCTCTGCCAATCATCCTCTCTCTGCCCCGCCTCCTCCACTGCTCTGGTCCAATCAGAGGTCAGCTTCTGGAGGTCTTCCCTCAGGGCCTGGTTGGCCTGCTCTGATTGGCCGAGCTGCTCCCGGAGGAGAGCGTTGGTGTCGGCCAGACCGACCGACCTGAAGAGACACAAACACAGTAGAGGCGTCACGGTGAGGAAACTGTCCCACCGGTGACAACACCGGTGTTACCGATTAACCCAGACACTTAACAAGATATCGGCCAATATCTACGTATAACAACCTGTTACACCCTGTAACACCCTGTAACACCCTGTAACACCCTGTAACGCCCTGTAACGCCGTATAACACCCTGTAACACCCTGTAACACCCTGTAACACCGTGTAACACCCTGTAACACCCTGTAACACCCTGTAACACCGTATAACACCCTGTAACACCCTGTTACACCGTATAACACCCTGTAACACCCTGTTACACCGTATAACACCCTGTAACACCCTGTAACGCCGTATAACACCCTGTAACACCCTGTAACGCCGTATAACACCCTGTAACACCCTGTAACACCCTGTAACACCGTGTAACACCCTGTAACACCCTGTAACACCGTATAACACCCTGTAACACGGTGTAACACCCTGTAACACCCTGTAACGCCGTATAACACCCTGTAACACCCTGTAACACCCTGTAACACCGTGTAACACCCTGTAACACCCTGTAACACCCTGTAACACCCTGTAACACCCTGTAACACCCTGTAACACCCTGTAACACCGTGTAACACCCTGTAACACCCTGTAACGCCCTGTAACACCGTGTAACGCCCTGTAACGCCCTGTAACGCCCTGTAACGCCCTGTAACGCCGTATAACACCCTGTAACACCGTGTAACACCCTGTAACACCCTGTAACACCGTGTAACACCCTGTAACACCCTGTAACACCCTGTAACACCGTATAACACCCTGTAACACCCTGTAACGCCGTATAACACCCTGTAACACCCTGTAACGCCCTGTAACGCCGTATAACACCCTGTAACACCCTGTAACACCGTGTAACACCCTGTAACACCCTGTAACACCCTGTAACACCCTGTAACACCCTGTAACGCCGTATAACACCCTGTAACACCCTGTAACGCCGTATAACACCCTGTAACACCCTGTTACAACCTGTTACAACCTGTTACACCCTGTAACACCCTGTAACAACCTGTTACACCCTGTAACACCATGTAACACCGTATAACACCCTGTAACACTGTATAACACCCTGTAACACCCTGTATCACTGTATAACACCCTGTTACAACCTGTTACACCCTGTAACACTGTATAACACCCTGTAACACCCTGTTACAACCTGTTACAACCTGTTACACCCTGTAACACCCTGTAACAACCTGTTACACCCTGTAACACCATGTAACACCGTATAACACCCTGTAACACTGTATAACACCCTGTAACACCCTGTATCACTGTATAACACCCTGTTACAACCTGTTACACCCTGTAACACTGTATAACACCCTGTAACAACATGTTACACCCTGTAACACTGTATAACACCCTGTAACAACCTGTTACAACCTGTTACAACCTGTAACACCCTGTAACACCATGTAACACCCTGTAACACTGTATAACACCCTGTAACACCCTGTAACAACCTGTTACACCCTGTAACACTGTATAACACCCTGTAACACTGTATAACACCCTGTAACACCCTGTTACACCCTGTAACACTGTATAACACCCTGTTACAACCTGTTACACCCTGTAACACTGTATAACACCCTGTAACAACATGTTACACCCTGTAACACTGTATAACACCCTGTAACAACCTGTTACAACCTGTTACAACCTGTAACACCCTGTAACACCATGTAACACCCTGTAACACTGTATAACACCCTGTAACACCCTGTAACAACCTGTTACACCCTGTAACACTGTATAACACCCTGTAACACCCTGTTACACCCTGTAACGCTGTATAACACCCTGTAACACTGTATAACACCCTGTAACACCGTATAACACCCTGTTACACCCTGTTACAACCTGTTACACCCTGTAACACCCTGTAACAACCTGTTACAACCTGTAACACCCTGTAACACTGTATAACACCCTGTAACACCCTGTTACACCCTGTAACAACCTGTTACAACCTGTTACACCCTGTAACACCCTGTAACACTGTATAACACCCTGTAACACTGTATAACACCCTGTAACACCCTGTAACACCCTGTAACACCCTGTAACAACCTGTTACACCCTGTAACACTGTATAACACCCTGTAACACCCTGTTACACCCTGTAACGCTGTATAACACCCTGTAACACTGTATAACACCCTGTAACACCGTATAACACCCTGTTACACCCTGTTACAACCTGTTACACCCTGTAACACCCTGTAACAACCTGTTACAACCTGTAACACCCTGTAACACTGTATAACACCCTGTAACACCCTGTTACACCCTGTAACAACCTGTTACAACCTGTTACACCCTGTAACACCCTGTAACACTGTATAACACCCTGTAACACTGTATAACACCCTGTAACACCCTGTAACACCATGTAACACCCTGTAACACTGTATAACACCCTGTAACACCCTGTAACACTGTATAACACCCTGTAACACCGTATAACACCCTGTAACACCCTGTTACAACCTGTTACACCCTGTAACAACCTGTTACAACCTGTAACACCCTGTAACACTGTATAACACCCTGTAACACCCTGTTACACCCTGTAACAACCTGTTACAACCTGTTACAACCTGTAACACCCTGTAACACCATGTAACACCCTGTAACACTGTATAACACCCTGTAACACCCTGTAACACTGTATAACACCCTGTAACACCCTGTTACACCCTGTAACAACCTGTAACACCCTGTAACACTGTATAACACCCTGTAACACCCTGTAACACCATGTAACACCCTGTAACACTGTATAACACCCTGTAACACCCTGTAACACTGTATAACACCCTGTAACACCGTATAACACCCTGTAACACCCTGTTACAACCTGTTACAACCTGTAACACTGTATAACACCCTGTAACACCCTGTAACACCCTGTTACACCCTGTAACAACCTGTTACAACCTGTTACACCCTGTAACACCATGTAACACTGTATAACACCATGTAACACCATGTAACACCCTGTAACACTGTATAACACCCTGTAACACCCTGTAACACTGTATAACACCCTGTAACACCCTGTAACACTGTATAACACCCTGTAACACCGTATAACACCCTGTAACACTCTGTTACAATCTGTTACACCCTGTAACAACCTGTTACAACCTGTAACACTGTATAACACCCTGTAACACCCTGTTACACCCTGTAACAACCTGTTACAACCTGTTACACCCTGTAACACCCTGTAACACCATGTAACACCCTGTAACACTGTATAACACCCTGTAACACCCTGTAACACTGTATAACACCCTGTAACACCCTGTTACACCCTGTAACAACCTGTAACACCCTGTAACACTGTATAACACCCTGTAACACCCTGTAACACCATGTAACACCCTGTAACACTGTATAACACCCTGTAACACCCTGTTACAACCTGTTACACCCTGTAACACCCTGTAACAACCTGTTACAACCTGTAACACCCTGTAACACTGTATAACACCCTGTAACACCCTGTTACACCCTGTAACACCCTGTAACAACCTGTTACAACCTGTAACACCCTGTAACACCATGTAACACTGTATAACACCCTGTAACACTGTATAACACCCTGTAACACTGTATAACACCCTGTAACACCCTGTTACACCCTGTAACAACCTGTTACAACCTGTTACACCCTGTAACACCCTGTAACACCATGTAACACCCTGTAACACTGTATAACACCCTGTAACACCCTGTAACACTGTATAACACCCTGTAACACCATGTAACACCCTGTAACACTGTATAACACCCTGTAACACCCTGTAACACTGTATAACACCCTGTAACACCCTGTAACACTGTATAACACCCTGTAACACCGTATAACACCCTGTAACACCCTGTTACAACCTGTTACACCCTGTAACACCCTGTAACAACCTGTTACAACCTGTAACACCCTGCAACACTGTATAACACCCTGTAACACCCTGTTACACCCTGTAACAACCTGTTACAACCTGTTACACCCTGTAACACCCTGTAACACTGTATAACACCCTGTAACACCCTGTAACACTGTATAACACCCTGTAACACCCTGTATCACTGTATAACACCCTGTTACAACCTGTTACACCCTGTAACACTGTATAACACCCTGTAACACCGTATAACACCCTGTAACACCCTGTTACAACCTGTTACACCCTGTAACAACCTGTTACAACCTGTTACACCCTGTAACACCCTGTAACACCATGTAACACCCTGTAACACTGTATAACACCCTGTAACACCCTGTAACACTGTATAACACCCTGTAACACCCTATATCACTGTATAACACCCTGTTACAACCTGTTACACCCTGTAACACTGTATAACACCCTGTAACAACATGTTACACCCTGTAACACTGTATAACACCCTGTAACACCCTGTTACAACCTGTTACACCCTGTAACACTGTATAACACCCTGTAAATGGTAAATGGTAAATGGACTTGGACTTATATAGCGCTTTTCTAGTCTTCCGACCACTCAAAGCGCTTTACACTACATGTCAGTATTCACCCATTCACACACACATTCATACACTGATGGCAGAGGCTACTAAGGTGCCAACTTTGCCCATCAGGATTTAATCTAAATACTCATTCACACACCGATGGCTATGCCTCCGGGAGCAATTTGGGGTTAAGTGTCTTGCTCAAGGACACATCGACATGTGACCCGGAGCAGCCGGGGATCGAACCACCGACCTTCCGATTGGTGGACAACCTGCTCTACCCTCTGAGCCACAGCCGCCCGCGAGCTGTAACACCCTGTAACACTGTATAATACCCTGTAACAACATGTTACACCCTGTAACACTGTATAACACCCTGTTACAACCTGTAACACTGTATAACACCCTGTAACACTGTATAACACCCTGTAACACCCTGTAACAACTTGTTACACCCTGTAACACTGTATAACACCCTGTAACACTGTATAACACCCTGTAACACCCTGTTACAACCTGTTACACCCTGTAACACTGTATAACACCCTGTAACACTGTATAACACCCTGTAACACCCTGTTACAACCTGTTACACCCTGTAACACTGTATAACACCCTGTAACACCCTGTAACACTGTATAATACCCTGTAACAACATGTTACACCCTGTAACACTGTATAACACCCTGTAACAACCTGTTACACCCTGTAACACTGTATAACACCCTGTAACACCCTGTATCACTGTATAACACCGTTACAACATGTTACACCCTGTAACACTGTATAACACCCTGTAACACCCTGTAACACTGTATAACACCCTGTAACACCCTGTAACACTGTATAATACCCTGTAACACCCTGTAACAACCTGTTACACCCTGTAACACTGTATAACACCCTGTAACACCCTGTAACAACCTGTTACACCCTGTAACACTGTATAACACCCTGTAACACCACATAACACCGCATAACTCTGCTGATACACACCTCTGTTGTTCCTCCTCCAGCCTGATGAGGGCGCTCTCCAGAGAGTCACTGTGTTCATCTCTGATCCTCCGCTACAGAACAGACACACAACAACATCTGGAGTACTGCAGGAACACGACAGTACATCAACATCTGGAGCAGTAGTAGTAGTAGCAGTAGTGGCAGTGGCAGTAATAGTAGTAGTAGAGTCTGACCTCAGTGTTGAGCAGCTGTGTGTTTCCATCCTGCAGCTGAAGCTCTAAATGTTGACATCGATCTCTGTACTCCAACACCTGGACACACAATGAGTACTGTCAGTACTACAACTGAGAATACTACTGCTAATACTGTAATATGGGTACTGTATTAATACTACTGATAACAATGAATGCCCAGTGTAAAGTGGTGGAGGGGTTTGTGTGCCCCAGTGAACCCGACACCAATCCACCAGAAGAGAGTTGCTGCACCTCGTCCGTAAAAAGGAAACCGGGCCCTCTTCTGGAGCAGACCTGGGAGGGGAGGGAGCCGGGCCTTGGCACATGGGGCCCGGTCGGGCACAATACAAAAAAACGACATGGAGCCGCCACCCTGTGGGCCCAGAACCCGCAGGGATAGGCAATGGGGTCGGGTGCAGTGTGAGTCGGGCAGCAGGCGGGGATCTAGGCGTTCTGAACCCCAGCATCTCAGACTGAGAACCAGAGGGTTACTTCTAACCGGAGAACCAGAGGGTCACCTCTAACCGGAGAACCAGAGGGTCACCTCTAACCGGAGAATCAGAGGGTCTCCTCTAACCGGAGAACCAGAGGGTCTCCTCTAACCGGAGAACCAGAGGGTCTCCTCTAACCGGAGAACCAGAGGGTCTCCTCTAACCGGAGAACCAGAGGGTCACCTCTAACCGGAGAACCAGAGGGTCACCTCTAACCGGAGAACCAGAGGGTCTCCTCTAACCGGAGAACCAGAGGGTCTCCTCTAACCGGAGAACCAGAGGGTCACCTCTAACCGGAGAACCAGAGGGTCTCCTCTAACCGGAGAACCAGAGGGTCTCCTCTAACCGGAGAACCAGAGGGTCTCCTCTAACCGGAGAACCAGAGGGTCACCTCTAACCGGAGAACCAGAGGGTCTCCTCTAACCGGAGAACCAGATGGTCTCCTCTAACCGGAGAACCAGAGGGTCACCTCTAACCGGAGAACCAGAGGGTCACCTCTAACCGGAGAACCAGAGGGTCTCCTCTAACCGGAGAACCAGAGGGTCTCCTCTAACCGGAGAACCAGAGGGTCACCTCTAACCGGAGAACCAGAGGGTCTCCTCTAACCGGAGAACCAGAGGGTCTCCTCTAACCGGAGAACCAGAGGGTCACCTCTAACCGGAGAACCAGAGGGTCTCCTCTAACCGGAGAACCAGAGGGTCACCTCTAACCGGAGAACCAGAGGGTCACCTCTAACCGGAGAACCAGAGGGTCTCCTCTAACCGGAGAACCAGAGGGTCTCCTCTAACCGGAGAACCAGAGGGTCTCCTCTAACCGGAGAACCAGATGGTCTCCTCTAACCGGAGAACCAGAGGGTCACCTCTAACCGGAGAACCAGAGGGTCACCTCTAACCGGAGAACCAGAGGGTCACCTCTAACCGGAGAACCAGAGGGTCTCCTCTAACCGGAGAACCAGAGGGTCACCTCTAACCGGAGAACCAGATGGTCTCCTCTAACCGGAGAACCCGAGGGTCTCCTTTAAACGGAGAACCAGAGGATCACCTCTAACCAGAGAACCAGATGGTCTCCTCTAGTTCTGCTGGGAGACTTCAAAGCTCACGTGGGCGATGATGGAAGGAACCATCTGCCTGATCTGGACCTGAGTGGTGTTCTGCTGTTGGACTTCTGTGCTGGTCCTGGACTGACCATAACAAACACCAAGTTCCAGCAGAGGTACATCAGTGGACCTGGTACCAGAACAGTCGAGGTCCACAATCAGTGATCAATCAGTGATCAATCAGTGATCAGCAGACTGCTGCCCACGAGACCCGGATAAGAGGAAGAAGATGATGGAGGGATGATGGAGGGATGGACTCACCTTGTTCTGCAGGCGGTGGATGAGTAGAGCTTGTCTGGCCTCCCTCTCTCTCCCCTCCCTCACCCTCCTCTTCCACTCCCTCTGTTCTCCCTCCACCTGAAGAGACACACCGAGGGAGGGAGACACCGACTGGAACAACTGGAGAGGGAGAGGGAGAGAGAGAGAGAGAGAGAGAGAGAGAGAGAGAGAGGATGGTTGGATTCACCCTGATGATCACATGACATCCTCACCCTGTAATTCAGAGCTCTCCTCCTCCTCCTCCTCACCCTGTCATTTAGAGCTCTGCTCCTCCTCCTCTCCTCCTCACCCTGTCATTTAGAGCTCTCCTCCTCCTCCTCCTCCTCCTATTGTCATTTAGAGCTCTGCTCCTCCTCCTCACCCTGTCATTTAGAGCTCTGCTCCTCCTCCTCACCCTGTCATTTAGAGCTCTCCTCCTCCTCCTCCTCTCCTCCTCACCCTGTAATTCAGAGCTCTCCTCCTCCTCCTCCTATTGTCATTTAGAGCTCTGCTCCTCCTCCTCTCCTCCTCACCCTGTCATTTAGAGCTCTCCTCCTCCTCCTCCTCCTCCTATTGTCATTTAGAGCTCTGCTCCTCCTCCTCACCCTGTCATTTAGAGCTCTGCTCCTCCTCCTCACCCTGTCATTTAGAGCTCTCCTCCTCCTCCTCCTCTCCTCCTCACCCTGTAATTCAGAGCTCTCCTCCTCCTCCTCCTATTGTCATTTAGAGCTCTGCTCCTCCTCCTCTCCTCCTCACCCTGTCATTTAGAGCTCTGCTCCTCTCCTCCTCCTCACCCTGTCATTTAGAGCTCTGCTCCTCCTCCTCCTCTCCTCCTCACCCTGTTTTTAGAGCTCTGCTCCTCTCCTCCTCACCCTGTCATTTAGAGCTCTCCTCCTCCTCCTCTCCTCCTCACCCTGTCATTTAGAGCTCTGCGCCTCTCCTCCTCCTCACCCTGTCATTTAGAGCTCTGCTCCTCTCCTCCTCCTCCTCACCCTGTCATTTAGAGCTCTGCTACTCCTCTCCTCCTCCTCACCCTGTCATTTAGAGCTCTGCTACTCCTCTCCTCCTAATCCCCTCCTCTCCTCCTCCTCACCCTGTCATTTAGAGCTCTGCTCCTCCTCTCCTCCTCATCTCCTCCTCCTCTCCTCCTCCTCTCCTCCTCACCCTGTCATTTAGAGCTCTGCTCCTCTCCTCCTCATCTCCTCCTCCTCCTCTCCTCCTCACCCTGTCATTTAGAGCTCTGCTCCTCTCCTCCTAATCCCCTCCTCTCCTCCTCCTCACCCTGTCATTTAGAGCTCTGCTCCTCTCCTCCTCATCTCCTCCTCCTCTCCTCCTCCTCTCCTCCTCACCCTGTCATTTAGAGCTCTGCTCCTCTCCTCCTCCTCTCCTCCTCACCCTGTCATTTAGAGCTCTGCTCCTGGCCTCCAGCTCTTCCCTCTCAGCTCGGCTCTCAGCCAGCTCTTCCTGCAGACGACACACCTCCCTCTTTAGCTCCGCCTTCTCCTGCTGCCAGCCAATCAGCAGCTGAGACTGCATGATGACAGGTCCACCTGTCTGTGGTGGACGGAGACACACAGAGAGACAGTATTAGTACTACTACAGTGTGATACTAGTACTACTACTGTAACAACGTACTACTACAGTGTGATACTAGTACTACTACTAACTTAATAGCACATAAACAAACTGAATCCCAACCACCCTCAAAAAATTGACAATGTGAGCAGTGCTGCTCCTCAGAGAGTACAGCTAAAGAGGAAAACAACAACACAAAAAGGCAAGGTACCCGGTAGCACCCGGTAGTACCTGCCGGTATCCTACCCGGTACTACTACCGGTACCCGGTAGTACTACCCGGTAGTACCCGGTAGGGTACAGGCAGTACCCGGTAGTACCCGGTAGGGTACCGGCAGTACTCGGTACCCGGTAGTACCCGGTAAGGTACAGGCAGTACCCGGTAGTACCCGGTAAGGTACAGGCAGTACCCGGTAGTACCCGGTAGGGTACAGGCAGTACCCGGTACTACCTGGTACCAGTACTCGGTACCCGGTAGTACCCGGTAAGGCACAGGCAGTACCCGGTAGTACCCGGTAAGGTACAGGCAGTACCCGGTAGTACCCGGTAGGGTACCGGCAGTACTCGGTACCCGGTAGTACCCGGTAGGGTACAGGCAGTACTCGGTACCCGGTAGTACCCGGTAGGGTACAGGCAGTACCCGGTAGTACCCGGTAGGGTACAGGCAGTACCCGGTACTACCTGGTACCAGTAGTATGCAATTTGGTCTCATTGAAGACTATCAGATATTGCATCTCTCCATAGCCAGTGTGTTCATCTTTCTGTTAACAGGAAACCAGTTCACTGCTGGCTGTGTTAACCACAACATAATATATACTGTATATATATATAATGTAGTTCACATAGAAATGAACACTTGAGGCAAACGGTTCAGGCAGTTTATGAGTGAAACAATTAGCATATTCATTCCACATAAGGCAAGGTGTCGTATGTTTTAGTACCTGCTGATCACTACTACCTCCTGCTGATCACTACTACCTCCTGTTGATCACTACTACCTCCTGCTGATCACTACTACCTCCTGCTGATCACTACTACCTCCTGCTGATCACTACTACCTCCTGTTGATCACTACTACCTCCTGCTGATCACTACTACCTCCTGCTGATCACTACTACCTCCTGCTGATCACTACTACCTCCTGTTGATCACTACTACCTCCTGCTGATCACTACTACCTCCTGCTGATCACTACTACCTCCTGCTGAGAGAAACAAACAGGCTCGTCCAGTTCAGCTCTGTTCTGTCAGGGCAAGGTGTGTTTCTCTCAGCAGGAGGTAGTAGTGATCAGCAGGAGGTAGTAGTGATCAGCAGGAGGTAGTAGTGATCAGCAGGAGGTAGTAGTGATCAGCTGTTCCAGCAGCAGAAGGAGCATCTCATCCTTCAGTCAGGAACTAGATAGAACTCACCAGAACCAGCTGGGTTCGTCTCTCCAGCAGCCTCCTCCTCTGTTCTACTATGTGGATGAATATAATCTCTTAATCTGCAGAGTTAGATGATGAGCTGACTCTGCATGTTGTTATAATCCCCCCCTTGCTTGGAATGCACATCCCTAGAGCTGCCTGCAGCTAGTCAGTTAGCATGGTGACAGACAGGCTAGCAGGCTAACAGGCTAGCAGGCTAACAGGCTAGCAGGCTAGCAGGCTAACAGGCTAACAGGCTGCAGGCTAGCAGGCTAACAGGCTAGCAGGCTGCAGGCTAACAGGCTAACAGGCTGCAGGCTAACAGGCTAACAGGCTAGCAGGCTAACAGGCTAACAGGCTGCAGGCTAGCAGGCTAACAGGCTGCAGGCTAACAGGCTAACAGGCTAACAGGCTGCAGGCTAACAGGCTAGCAGGCTAACAGGCTGCAGGCTAACAGGCTAACAGGCTAGCAGGCTGCAGGCTAACAGGCTAACAGGCTGCAGGCTAACAGGCTAACAGGCTAGCAGGCTAACAGGCTAACAGGCTAGCAGGCTAACAGGCTAACAGGCTAGCAGGCTAACAGGCTGCAGGCTAACAGGCTAACAGGCTGCAGGCTAACAGGCTAACAGGCTAACAGGCTGCAGGCTAACAGGCTAGCAGGCTAACAGGCTGCAGGCTAACAGGCTAGCAGGCTGCAGGCTAACTGGCTAGCAGGCTAACAGGCTGCAGGCTAGCAGGCTAACAGGCTGCAGGCTAACAGGCTAACAGGCTAACAGGCTGCAGGCTAACAGGCTAGCAGGCTAACAGGCTAGCAGGCTAACAGGCTGCAGGCTAACAGGCTAACAGGCTAACAGGCTAACAGGCTGCAGGCTAACAGGCTAACAGGCTAACAGGCTAGCAGGCTAACAGGCTGCAGGCTAACAGGCTAACAGGCTAACAGGCTGCAGGCTAGCAGGCTAACAGGCTAGCAGGCTGCAGGCTAACAGGCTAACAGGCTAGCAGGCTAACAGGCTAACAGGCTAACAGGCTAACAGGCTAACAGGCTGCAGGCTAACAGGCTAACAGGCTAACAGGCTGCAGGCTAACAGGCTAGCAGGCTAACAGGCTGCAGGCTAACAGGCTAGCAGGCTGCAGGCTAACTGGCTAGCAGGCTAACAGGCTGCAGGCTAGCAGGCTAACAGGCTGCAGGCTAACAGGCTAACAGGCTAACAGGCTGCAGGCTAACAGGCTAGCAGGCTAACAGGCTAGCAGGCTAACAGGCTGCAGGCTAACAGGCTAACAGGCTAACAGGCTAACAGGCTGCAGGCTAACAGGCTAACAGGCTAACAGGCTAGCAGGCTAACAGGCTGCAGGCTAACAGGCTAACAGGCTAACAGGCTGCAGGCTAGCAGGCTAACAGGCTAGCAGGCTGCAGGCTAACAGGCTAACAGGCTAGCAGGCTAACAGGCTGCAGGCTAACAGGCTAGCAGGCTAACAGGCTAGCAGGCTAACAGGCTGCAGGCTAACAGGCTAACAGGCTAACAGGCTAACAGGCTAACAGGCTGCAGGCTAACAGGCTAACAGGCTAACAGGCTGCAGGCTAGCAGGCTAACAGGCTAGCAGGCTGCAGGCTAACAGGCTAACAGGCTAGCAGGCTAACAGGCTAACAGGCTAACAGGCTAACAGGCTAACAGGCTGCAGGCTAACAGGCTAACAGGCTAACAGGCTGCAGGCTAACAGGCTAGCAGGCTAACAGGCTGCAGGCTAACAGGCTAGCAGGCTGCAGGCTAACTGGCTAGCAGGCTAACAGGCTGCAGGCTAGCAGGCTAACAGGCTGCAGGCTAACAGGCTAACAGGCTAACAGGCTGCAGGCTAACAGGCTAGCAGGCTAACAGGCTAGCAGGCTAACAGGCTGCAGGCTAACAGGCTAACAGGCTAACAGGCTAACAGGCTGCAGGCTAACAGGCTAACAGGCTAACAGGCTAGCAGGCTAACAGGCTGCAGGCTAACAGGCTAACAGGCTAACAGGCTGCAGGCTAGCAGGCTAACAGGCTAGCAGGCTGCAGGCTAACAGGCTAACAGGCTAGCAGGCTAACAGGCTGCAGGCTAACAGGCTAGCAGGCTAACAGGCTAGCAGGCTAACAGGCTGCAGGCTAACAGGCTAACAGGCTAACAGGCTAACAGGCTAACAGGCTGCAGGCTAACAGGCTAACAGGCTAACAGGCTAACAGGCTAACAGGCTGCAGGCTAGCAGTGATTAAAGGTGATTAAAGGTGATTAAAGGTGATTAAAGGTGATTAAAGGTGATTAAAGGTGATTAAAGGTCGTACCTGTTGGACCGGAAGCTGCACGAGCTTCACTCGCCGACTGTTGAACACATTTAAACACTTTAACAGCTATATATAACTATATATAGCTGTATATAACTGTATATAACTATATATAGCTGTATATAACTGTATATAACTGTATATAACTATATATAACTGTATATAACTGTATATAACTATATATAACTGTATATAACTGTATATAACTATAAACCTGCTGCAGACTGCAGCTAACTGTTAGCCTGCCAGCTGTTAGCATATTCAAACAGGGGAAGTGACCTCTCACCCCGGTGACGTAGAGATCACATGACCGGAAACAACCCGGTTAAATATAAACAGCGATACCTGCTGGCTGCTGACGGTATTACACATAAATATATAATAATAATACACTTAAATATATAATACTAAAATAATAACACACATAAATATATAATACTAAAATAATAATACACTTAAATACTAAAATAATAATACACTTCAATATATAATACTGAAATAATAATACACTTAAATATATAATACTAAAATAATAATACACTTAAATACTAAAATAATATTACACTTAAATATATAATACTAAAATAATATTACACTTAAATATATAATACTAAAATAATATTACACTTAAATATGTAATACTGAAATAATAACACACATAAATATATAATAATAATACACTTAAATATTTAATACTAAAATAATAACACACATAAATATATAATACTAAAATAATAATACACTTCAATATATAATAATAATACACTTAAATATATAATACTAAAATAATAATACACATAAATACTAAAATAATAATACACTTAAATATATAATACTAAAATAATATTACACTTAAATATATAATACTAAAATAATAATACACTTAAATATATAATACTAAAATAATAATACACTTAAATATATAATACTAAAATAATATTACACATAAATATATAATACTAAAATAATATTACACATAAATATATAATAATAATACACTTAAATATATAATACTAAAATAATAATACACTTAAATATATAATACTAAAATAATAATACACTTAAATATATAATACTAAAATAATATTACACTTAAATATATAATACTAAAATAATAATACACATAAATACTAAAATAATAATACACTTAAATATATAATACTAAAATAATAATACACATAAATACTAAAATAATAATACACTTAAATATATAATACTGAAATAATAATACACTTAAATATATAATACTAAAATAATATTACACTTAAATATATAATACTAAAATAATAATACACTTAAATATATAATACTAAAATAATAATACACTTAAATATATAATACTAAAATAATATTACACTTAAATATATAATACTAAAATAATATTACACTTAAATATGTAATACTGAAATAATAATACACTTAAATATATAATACTAAAATAATATTACACTTAAATATATAATACTAAAATAATAATACACTTAAATATATAATAATAATACACTTAAATATATAATACTAAAATAATAATACACATAAATACTAAAATAATATTACACTTAAATATATAATACTAAAATAATATTACACTTAAATATGTAATAATAATACACTTAAATATATAATACTAAAATAATATTACACTTAAATATATAATACTAAAATAATAATACACTTAAATATATAATAATAATACACTTAAATATATAATACTAAAATAATAATACACATAAATACTAAAATAATAATACACTTAAATATATAATAATATTACACTTAAATATATAATACTAAAATAATAATACACTTAAATATATAATAATAATACACTTAAATATATAATACTAAAATAATAATACACATAAATACTAAAATAATAATACACTTAAATATATAATAATATTACACTTAAATATATAATACTAAAATAATAATACACATAAATACTAAAATAATAATACACTTAAATATATAATACTGAAATAATAATACACTTAAATATATAATACTAAAATAATATTACACTTAAATATATAATACTAAAATAATATTACACTTAAATATATAATACTAAAATAATATTACACTTAAATATATAATACTAAAATAATAATACACTTAAATATATAATACTAAAATAATAATACACTTAAATATATAATAATAATACACTTAAATATATAATACTAAAATAATAATACACATAAATACTAAAATAATAATACACTTAAATATATAATACTAAAATAATATTACACTTAAATATATAATACTAAAATAATAATACACTTAAATATATAATAATAATACACTTAAATATATAATACTAAAATAACAATACACTTAAATATATAATACTAAAATAATATTACACATAAATATATAATACTAAAATAATATTACACATAAATATATAATACTAAAATAATATTACACATAAATATATAATAATAATACACTTAAATATATAATACTAAAATAATAATACACTTAAATATATAATACTAAAATAATAATACACTTAAATATATAATACTAAAATAATAATACACTTAAATATATAATACTAAAATAATATTACACTTAAATATATAATACTAAAATAATAATACACATAAATACTAAAATAATAATACACTTAAATATATAATACTAAAATAATATTACACTTAAATATATAATACTAAAATAATAATACACATAAATACTAAAATAATAATACACTTAAATATATAATACTAAAATAATAATACACATAAATACTAAAATAATAATACACTTAAATATATAATACTGAAATAATAATACACTTAAATATATAATACTAAAATAATATTACACTTAAATATATAATACTAAAATAATAATACACTTAAATATATAATACTAAAATAATAATACACTTAAATATATAATACTAAAATAATAATACACATAAATATATAATACTAAAATAATATTACACATAAATATATAATACTAAAATAATATTACACATAAATATATAATAATAATACACTTAAATATATAATACTAAAATAATAATACACTTAAATATATAATACTAAAATAATAATACACTTAAATATATAATACTAAAATAATAATACACTTAAATATATAATACTAAAATAATAATACACTTAAATATATAATACTAAAATAATATTACACTTAAATATATAATACTAAAATAATAATACACATAAATACTAAAATAATAATACACTTAAATATATAATACTAAAATAATATTACACTTAAATATATAATACTAAAATAATAATACACATAAATACTAAAATAATAATACACTTAAATATATAATACTAAAATAATAATACACATAAATACTAAAATAATAATACACTTAAATATATAATACTGAAATAATAATACACTTAAATATATAATACTAAAATAATATTACACTTAAATATATAATACTAAAATAATAATACACTTAAATATATAATACTAAAATAATAATACACATAAATATATAATACTAAAATAATAATACACTTAAATATATAATACTAAAATAATAATACACTTAAATATATAATACTAAAATAATATTATACATAAATATATAATACTAAAATAATATTACACATAAATATATAATACTAAAATAATATTATACATAAATATATAATACTAAAATAATAATACACTTAAATATATAATACTAAAATAATAATACTTAAATATATAATACTAAAATAATATTACACATAAATATATAATACTAAAATAATATTACACTTAAATATATAATACTAAAATAATAATACACTTAAATATATAATACTAAAATAATAATACACTTAAATATTTAATTACTAAAATAATAATACAAATACAAATATTGACTTCAAGTGTATATTTTAAATTATAAATAAATAGTAATAAATCAAATAAAAAAGAAAAAGTATTCAGCTGTATATTTTGATGACCAAATAAATAAATAAAAAAATTCTTCAAAAGGTATGTTTTGTCTGACAATTTTACAGTAAAATGAAAAACATCACAGACGATTATATTTAAAAAATAAATAATTAAATAAACAAAATGTAACAAAGTATTTATATCAAGTTCAACTGTATGTTTTAAAGATAAACAAATACTAAATAGATTTACATTATATTTATACTGTCTTCAAATGTATATTTTGGCTTACATTTTTAAATAAATTTTAAAAATATTTTCTCTTCATGTTTTTTAATTAAAAGCATGTTTAATAAGACATAATAAGTTCAGTTCAAGTAAAGTTAATCAACTTTATTTTATTTAACTAATTTAATCTGTGTAAAATCCTGAATATCCCCGCAGCAATTAACCTGAGAAATAACATGATAATCTAAATATTTATGTCCAGATGTATGAATATACAAACAGGAGAGAAATCATAGAAAACTAAAATAAAACCAAACTGAAGCAAGAAATCAGATATTAAAGAGAATTTCTGATCACACGAAGATACAAACTGGAATATTGTGAATTATGAATTCTGTCTGAGATAACGAGTTGTTTATCATGAACAATAATACATTATTACTCCAGTTATCCAGAACGTATAAGAACAACACATATAATAAATTACTGTTTGACTATACAATAATATCACTAGACAGCCGGGGGTCCATTATCGTCTCTAGTGGGGGAACTACAGTATATATAGTTATTATACTATAGTATATACAGTTACTATGGTATATGTAGTTACTATAGTATATAAACTGGAAAAACAAAGTTAGGAAACTTGTGTTTGGTGGATTATTTCTCTGTTGTATCAATGCTAATTGGCATTGTATTTTACATGGTTGGAAAGCCTGTTTATTTACCTTCACAATGATGTCACACTTGTAAGGATCATGCATTTGTGGGATGAGCAGCACAGCTGATGATGTGGGGAGCGCCCAAGAAAAATTTGCCAAAATGCTCCGTCGATGGTAAACAGTGTATTTTCCTGTTGGTGTTGACTCTTGTTTTGAGTTGTTTGGTGGATTGGATGATTGAACTCTCTATCAGTAACAAGGAACAAACAAGACATATTGGCTATTTTACACTTTATTGATTGAATCCACCGTCAGGAGCCTCAGTAGAGGTGGAAGATCCATACGCAGCCACAACAGCCTGGCACCTCCTCCTCATGCTGGTCACCAACCTTGTCACACGTTGCTGTGGGATGGCGTTCCATTCCTCAACCAGGATTGGTTGCAGGTCAGCCAGCGTGGTTGTGTTGGTCACTCTAACACGTACAGCACGCCCAAGCTGATCCCACATGTTGAATTGGGTTGAGGTCTGGACTCTTGGAGGCCGTTCCATTCTCTCTCCTCCCACATTGTGGAGGTAGTCTGTGATAACCCTGGCTCTGTGGGGGGGCGTTGTTTCTTGGAGGATGAAGTTAGGTGCCAGATTGTGGAGATATGGGATCACCACTGGCTGCAGAATCTCATCCTGATATCTCCCTGCATTGAGATGGCCTTCAATGATGACAAGCCTTGTTTTGCCAGTGAGGGAGATGCCCCCCCCCCACCATGACACTGCCCCCACCAAAAGCTGTTACTCCATCGGTGCAACAATCAGCATAGCATTCTCCACGTCGTCTCCATACTTTGACCTGCCGTCCAACTTCCGCAGACAGAACCTGGACTCATCACTGAACATGACATTCCCCCACATGTTCAGGTTCCATTGTCTGTGTTGGAGACACCAGCGCCAACGGGCCTGATGATGAAGGGCAGTCATTGCAGGCTTCCTGGTAGCCTTATGACAATACACTGTTTACCAATGACGGAGCATTTTGGAACATTGTTCTTGGCCGCTCCCCACATCATCAGCTGTGCTGCTCATCCCACAAATGCATGATCCTTACAAGTGGGACATCATTGAGAAGGTAAATAAACAGGCTTTCCAATAAATGTAAAATACAATGACCATCAGCATTGATACAACAGAGAAATAATCCACCAAACACAAGTTTAACTACTTTGTTTTTCCAGTATATATATACTATAGTAACTACAGTATATATAGTTACAATAGTATACTATAGTAACTGTATATACTATAGATATACCATGTTAGTGGTATTTCATAACAAATCTGTATTTTATAATAATAAGTGCACAGCACAGATCTAACCATCCAGTAATATTAACAGGAACTACAAAAGATTAAAAACAGAAACGTCTCTTTGGATTTACAGAAACACGCTGCAGCACAGGATAATAACATGATTATAACATGATAATAACATAATAATAACATAATAACATAATAACATGATAATAACATAATAATAACACAATAACATGATAATAACATGATAACATGATAATAACATAATAACATGATAATAACATCTGCTTTCATATGTTTCATATTAGCTTATCAGTTATTTACATTTATGAAAAGTAACAAACATATTTTATATTTCTCTTCAAGCTTACAGAGTAAATTTCAAAATAAGATGTACTCTTAATTTGAAAATACACCATTCTAAGGACGTGGTCACACCAGCGTTTCAAATCACAAAGATTTCAGTTCATTTCAACGGAACCGCAGCGATCTGCAGATCTGACGTAGAGAGACGGAGTTCATACAAAACTAAATGTTACGACGACTAACGGAGACTTCCTGGAGTTCCCACCACACCAGAGTCTGACCGTGTCCTCAAAGACGATTAATGATGAGATGAGATGAATCAAAGTGCTGCATATAGAAATCAAGTATATTAGAGCTAGTTTCCCTGAAGAGGACGCAGCTCCAACAGGACACCACTCCGTCTAACTCCGAAGACGTGATGGAGCTGCTGGATTAGAGCAGCTAGATTAGAGCAGCTAGATTAGAGCTGCTAGATTAGAGCAGCTAGATTAGAGCTGCTAGATTAGAGCAGCTAGATTAGAGCTGCTAGATTAGAGCGTCTAGATTAGAGCAACTAGATTAGAGCTGCTAGATTAGAGCAGCTAGATTAGAGCTGCTAGATTAGAGCAGCTAGATTAGAGCTGTTAGATTAGAGCATCTAGATTAGAGCAGCTAGATTAGAGCTGCTAGATTAGAGCTGCTAGATTAGAGCTGTTAGATTAGAGCGTCTAGATTAGAGCAGCTAGATTAGAGCTGCTAGATTAGAGCAGCTAGATTAGAGCTGCTAGATTAGAGCATCTAGATTAGAGCAGCTAGATTAGAGCTGTTAGATTAGAGCGTCTAGATTAGAGCAGCTAGATTAGAGCTGCTAGATTAGAGCAGCTAGATTAGAGCTGCTAGATTAGAGCATCTAGATTAGAGCAACTAGATTAGAGCTGCTAGATTAGAGCGTCTAGATTAGAGTAGCTAGATTAGAGCTGCTAGATTAAAACTGCTAGATTAGAGCACCTACATTAGAGCTGCTAGATTAGAGCTGCTAGATTAAAGCTGCTAGATTAGAGCACCTAGATTAGAGCTGCTAGATTACAGCAGCTAGATTAGAGCAGCTAGATTAGAGCAGCTAGATTAGAGCAGCTAGATTAGAGCTGCTAGATAAAAGCAGCTAGATTAGAGCTGCTAGATTAGAGCTGCTAGATTAGAGCTGCTAGATTAGAGCAGCTAGATTAGAGTTGCTAGATTACAGCTGCTAGATTAGAGCAGCTAGATTAAAGCTGCTAGATTAGAAGAGCTAGATTAGAGCTGCTAGATTAGAGCTGCTAGATTAGAGCAGCTAGATTAGAGCAGCTAGATTAGAGCTGCTAGATTAGAGCAGCTAGATTAGAGCTGTTAGATTAGAGCGTCTAGATTAGAGCAGCTAGATTAGAGCTGCTAGATTAGAGCTGTTAGATTAGAGCGTCTAGATTAGAGCAGCTAGATTAGAGCTGCTAGATTAGAGCAGCTAGATTAGAGCTGCTAGATTAGAGCAGCTAGATTAGAGCTGCTAGATTAGAGCAGCTAGATTAGAGCTGCTAGATTAGAGCATCTAGATTAGAGCAACTAGATTAGAGCGTCTAGATTAGAGTAGCTAGATTAGAGCTGCTAGATTAAAGCTGCTAGATTAGAGCACCTACATTAGAGCTGCTAGATTAGAGCTGCTAGATTAAAGCTGCTAGATTAGAGCACCTAGATTAGAGCTGCTAGATTACAGCTGCTAGATTAGAGCAGCTAGATTACATCTGCTAGATTAGAGCAGCTAGATAAGAGCAGCTAGATTAGAGCTGCTAGATAAGAGCTGCTAGATTAGAGTTGCTAGATTAGAGCAGCTAGATTAGAGTTGCTAGATTAGAGCAGCTAGATTAGAGTTGCTAGATTACAGCTGCTAGATTAGAGCAGCTAGATTAGAGCTGCTAGATCAGAAGAGCTAGATTAGAGCTGCTAGATTAGAGCTGCTAGATTAGAGCAGCTAGATTAGAGCTGCTAGATTAGAGCAGAGCAGCTAGATTAGAGCTGCTATATTAGAGCAGCTAGATTAGAGCAGCTAGATTAGAGCTGCTAGATTAGAGCAGCTAGATTAGAGCTGCTAGATTAGAGCAGCTAGATTAGAGCTGCTAGATTAGAGCATCTAGATTAGAGCAACTAGATTAGAGCGTCTAGATTAGAGTAGCTAGATTAGAGCTGCTAGATTAAAGCTGCTAGATTAGAGCACCTACATTAGAGCTGCTAGATTAGAGCTGCTAGATTAAAGCTGCTAGATTAGAGCACCTAGATTAGAGCTGCTAGATTACAGCTGCTAGATTAGAGCAGCTAGATTACAGCTGCTAGATTAGAGCAGCTAGATAAGAGCAGCTAGATTAGAGCTGCTAGATAAGAGCTGCTAGATTAGAGTTGCTAGATTAGAGCAGCTAGATTAGAGTTGCTAGATTAGAGCAGCTAGATTAGAGTTGCTAGATTACAGCTGCTAGATTAGAGCAGCTAGATTAGAGCTGCTAGATCAGAAGAGCTAGATTAGAGCTGCTAGATTAGAGCTGCTAGATTAGAGCAGCTAGATTAGAGCTGCTAGATTAGAGCAGAGCAGCTAGATTAGAGCTGCTATATTAGAGCAGCTAGATTAGAGCAGCTAGATTAGAGCTGCTAGATTAGAGCTGTTAGATTAGAGCTGCTAGATTAGAGCTGTTAGATTAGAGCTGCTAGATTAAAGCTGCTAGATTAGAGCTGCTAGATTAAAGCTGCTAGATTAGATCTGATAGATTACAGCTGCTAGATTAGAGCTGCTAGATTAGAGCTGCTAGATTAGAGTTGCTAGATTACAGCTGCTAGATTAGAGCAGCTAGATTAGAGTTGCTAGATTACAGCTGCTAGATTAGAGCAGCTAGATTAAAGCTGCTAGATTAGAAGAGCTAGATTAGAGCTGCTAGATTAGAGCTGCTAGATTAGAGCTGCTAGATTAGAGCAGCTAGATTAGAGCAGCTAGATTAGAGCTGCTAGATTAGAGCAGCTAGATTAGAGCTGTTAGATTAGAGCGTCTAGATTAGAGCAGCTAGATTAGAGCTGCTAGATTAGAGCTGTTAGATTAGAGCGTCTAGATTAGAGCAGCTAGATTAGAGCTGCTAGATTAGAGCAGCTAGATTAGAGCTGCTAGATTAGAGCAGCTAGATTAGAGCTGCTAGATTAGAGCAGCTAGATTAGAGCTGCTAGATTAGAGCATCTAGATTAGAGCAACTAGATTAGAGCGTCTAGATTAGAGCTGCTAGATTAAAGCTGCTAGATTAGAGCACCTACATTAGAGCTGCTAGATTAGAGCTGCTAGATTAAAACTGCTAGATTAGAGCACCTATATTAGAGCTGCTAGATTACAGCTGCTAGATTAGAGCAGCTAGATTACAGATGCTAGATTAGAGCAGCTAGATAAGAGCAGCTAGATTAGAGCTGCTAGATAAGAGCTGCTAGATTAGAGTTGCTAGATTAGAGCAGCTAGATTAGAGTTGCTAGATAAGAGCAGCTAGATTAGAGCTGCTAGATAAGAGCTGCTAGATTAGAGTTGCTAGATTAGAGCAGCTAGATTAGAGTTGCTAGATTAGAGCAGCTAGATTAGAGTTGCTAGATTACAGCTGCTAGATTAGAGCAGCTAGATTAGAGCTGCTAGATCAGAAGAGCTAGATTAGAGCTGCTAGATTAGAGCTGCTAGATTAGAGCAGCTAGATTAGAGCTGCTAGATTAGAGCAGAGCAGCTAGATTAGAGCTGCTATATTAGAGCAGCTAGATTAGAGCAGCTAGATTAGAGCTGCTAGATTAGAGCAGCTAGATTAGAGCTGCTAGATTAGAGCTGTTAGATTAGAGCTGCTAGATTAAAGCTGCTAGATTAGAGCTGCTAGATTAAAGCTGCTAGATTAGATCTGCTAGATTACAGCTGCTAGATTAGAGCAGCTAGATTAGAGCAGCTAGATTAGAGCTGCTAGATTAGAGCTGCTAGATTAGAGTTGCTAGATTACAGCTGCTAGATTAGAGCAGCTAGATTAGAGCTGCTAGATTAGAGCTGCTAGATTAGAGCAGCTACATTAGAGCAGCTAGATTAGAGCAGAGCAGCTAGATTAGAGTTGCTAGATTAGAGCAGCTAGATTAGAGCAGAGCAGCTAGATTAGAGCAGCTAGATTAGAGCTGCTAGATAAGAGCTGCTAGATTAGAGCTGCTAGATTAGAGCAGCTACATTAGAGCAGCTAGATTAGAGCAGAGCAGCTAGATTAGAGCTGCTAGATTAGAGCTGGTTCTGGGGTTCTGGAGGAGATGACGGTGGAGTCCTGCAGCAGTGTTTCAGTGTCTCTGAGGTGTCTCTGAGGTGTTTCAGTGTCTCTGAGGTGTTTCAGAGGTGTCTCTGAGGTGTCTCTGAGGTGTTTCAGTGTCTCTGAGGTGTCTCTGAGGTGTCTCAGCAGCAGCAGGACAGCATTTCCTTCAGTAGGTCCTGAGTCTGAAGACCTTGCTGAGCCTGGAGGTGGCGCTGGAGTAGACCAGGAAGGAGCCCTCGTCGGTGCTGAAGTGTTCCCAGTCTCTGCAGCCGAAGGTGGGCAGACTGTGGACCGGGACGAAGCCCTCATAACCCTGCCACCTAAAAACACACAAATATACACTGAGAAGAAATCACCTGCAAATACACAGATAACACCGATCAGTAATCAATGAGAAGGGTTTTAATGTCTGAGTGTGTCTTGTTTGAAACGTCCTGTCGCTGCTGTCTGGACCAGAACTCTGTCTCTCTGACCTCAGTGAGTCTTCAGTGAGTCTTCTCTGGCTGAATGAAATAAAAGACACTGACAGACAGGAAGTCCTCACCTGTAGACGACGCTGTTCAGAGAGTACGAGCTGCCGTCGTGAGAGTTGGCCACAGCCAAGAACTTCTCCTCTCCGATGGTGAAGAACTCCCAGTCCACAGCACTGAACACAACATATACATTATATACATTCTATATATGATATATATGATATACATCCAGCCTCTCTAGAGGGACGCTCCAGCGTCTGGGTGTAGTGAGTGGGTCACCTGTGTGTGAGGATGTCCTGGAAGCGGATGAAGGTCTGCGTGAGCGTGTTGAGTTCGTACACGGTGGAGTTGATGCTGTAGAGAATCGGGCCGCGGTCCAACACCTTCTGACTGTTGGCGACGGCCAGAAAGAACCTGCCGTCGATCTGAAACGTCTCCCAGTCCGTCGCTCCCACCGTCTGCAGAGAGAGGAGCCAGCGGAGGGTTAACCGGCGAGCGGAGGGTTAACCAGCAGAGGGTTAACCAGCGGAGGGTTAACCAGCGGAGTGTTAACCAGCGGAGGGTTAACCAGCGGAGTGTTAACCAGCGGAGGGTTAACCAGCGGAGTGTTAACCAGCGGAGGGTTAACCAGCGGAGTGTTAACCAGCGGAGGGTTAACCAGCGGAGTGTTAACCAGCGGAGTGTTAACCAGCGGAGTAACCAGTGGAGGATTAACCAGCGGAGTGTTAACCAGCGGAGGGTTAACCAGCGGAGTGTTAACCAGCGGAGTGTTAACCAGCGGAGTGTTAACCAGCGGAGGGTTAACCAGCGGAGTGTTAACCAGCGGAGGGTTAACCAGCGGAGTGTTAACCAGCGGAGTGTTAACCAGCGGAGTAACCAGTGGAGGATTAACCAGCGGAGTGTTAACCAGCGGAGGGTTAACCAGCGGAGGGTTAACCAGCGGAGTGTTAACCAGCGGAGTGTTAACCAGCGGAGTAACCAGTGGAGGATTAACCAGCGGAGGGTTAACCAGCGGAGTGTTAACCAGCGGAGTGTTAACCAGTGGAGGATTAACCAGCGGAGTGTTAACCGGCAAAGGGTTAACCGGCCACAGGAAACGCTCACATGGACAAACACCAATGCTGTGATGTAACAGGGACACGACCAGGTGCAACAGGACATTTAGGATTCTTACTAACAGTCCCTTTAACTGACTTTACCTCCAGGTGGTAGTTTGTTTAGGGTATTCTACATGAGTAGTAGTATTTTAGTAGTATTGGTCCACTGGAGAGTGTTCTTCTGAATGTGTTGTAGTTGTACTGATTGCAGCCTCTAGAGGGCAGCAGCAGGGTTCCTATTGATGTGTATGGTGAACGTAGATGTATGTGTAGATGTATTAGAGGAGGTGTGAACAGGGTAATGTGTGTAATGAGTAGACTGATCCTGTCAGGAGGAGATTAAAGGCTTCATGAAGCTCTAACCGTTTACTGTGGTTTCTAAATCTAATAAAAGTCTTCAGATGATCTGAAGGACGAGTCACAACAGACTGAGGCTGGAAACCCCCTCACACACACACACACTCACACACGCACACACACTCACACACGCACACACACACACACACACACACTCACACACACACACACACACTCACACACACACACACTCACACACACACACACACACACATGCACACGCACACACACACACACACACGCACACATACTCACACACACACACACACACACACTCACACACACACACACACTCACACACACACACACACACGCACACGCACACAGACACGCGCACACACATGAATGACTCGTCTGGTTTCCTGTGTTTTAATGTTTTAATTGGAGCTTTTAGTTTCTCTTTAATCAGCATCATGAGACGTTTTGATTAAAGTCAGTTTTAAAGAGCTGCTTTCATGTTTAACGTCTCTCTGTCTGTCTGCTGTCTGTCTCTCTGTCTGTCTCTCCGTCCGTCCGTCCGTCCATCCGTCCGTCCGTCCGTCTGTGTGTCTGTCTGTCCGTCTTTCTGTCTCTCTGTCTGTCTGTCCGTCCGTCTTCACAGGAAGCAGCAGGAGACAGGTCAGCTGGGTTAGAGAGAGGCTGATTCCATCACTACGGAGGTTTCATCATCATCTAAAGAGACTCACCTGTCTCACCTGTCTCACCTGTCTCACCTGTCTCACCTGTTTCTCCTGTCTCTCCCTCTACAGACTTCAGATCTACAAAGACACTGACCGGGATGCTCTGGAAGGCCTGGAAGCGTCCGTCCAGCCAGACGTAGACGGTGGAGCTGATGGTGGTGGTCTGACCATCGAACGTGTTGGCCACCACCAGGAAGTGGTACGGTCCCACCGAGAAGAACTCCCAGTCATACGCCCCCGACGTGGACACAGTCTGGTTCACCTCAAACAGCTGACAGAGGACGGGACAGAGAGGACGGGACGGGTTAGAGAGGACGGGAGAGAGAGGACAGGAGAGAGAGGACAGGACGGGTTAGGAGAGGACAGGAGAGAGAGGACAGGACGGGTTAGAGAGGACGGGAGAGAGAGGACAGGAGAGAGAGGACAGGACGGGTTAGGAGAGGACAGGAGAGAGAGGACAGGAGAGAGAGGACAGGACGGGTTAGAGAGGACGGGAGAGAGAGGACAGGAGAGAGAGGACAGGACGGGTTAGGAGAGGACAGGAGAGAGAGGACAGGAGAGAGAGGACAGGACGGGTTAGAGAGGACGGGAGAGAGAGGACAGGAGAGAGAGGACAGGACGGGTTAGGAGAGGACAGGAGAGAGAGGACAGGAGAGAGAGGACAGGACGGGTTAGAGAGGACGGGAGAGAGAGGACAGGACAGAGAGGACAGGACGGGTTAGAGAGGACGGGAGAGAGAGGACAGGACAGAGAGGACAGGACGGGTTAGGAGAGGACAGGAGAGAGAGGACAGGAGAGAGGACAGGAGAGAGGACAGGACAGGTTAGGAGAGGACGGGAGAGAGAGGATGGGAGAGAGAGGACAGGACAGGTAAGGAGAGGACGGGAGAGAGGGGACAGGACGGGTTAGGAGAGGACAGGAGAGGATGAGGGAGGGTTTATTTGGACAGCGTGTCCGTGAGGACGGCATGTTTGAGGACAGTGTCTTGGTGAGGACGGCGTTACCTTTGTCTCTGGGTTCCACCTGTAGATCACACTGTGGATGTTGTGGTTGGAGTCTCTGGCTGAGGACACAGAGACACTTTAGAATCACTTTAAACTGAATAAAACCTGTAAATGTTATTATTATTATTATTATATATTATTATTAATGTTATAAAACAGTGTGGAAGTAAATAAACTTAATTTCTCTGAGGGAAACATGTCAATAACAAATCTAAATATTTTAAATAAATATTAAAAAGTAAAAGAAGAAAAGACAGGAAACAATATCTGGCCCTAATCTTTCAAAATAAAAGCTCCACAAATGTAAGTTGAGTAAAAAAACAAAAAACTAATTAGGTATAAATATTGTTCCTGTTGGCTGGAACAAAGTGGGTCATTATTTATTAAAAATTTAATAACTTCCCAGGTTTCATTTGGTTCACAGATTCTAATTAACTATTGTTAATGAATTACTAAAGAGACACAGAACGGTTGTTAAACTTTACAGCTGGAGACTCATCGGAGTATTTACTCATCATGACCTTCATATTTATCGGTTATTATGACCAAAAGTCATTTTTGATATTTTAAATTTAATTTTTAATTAAATCTTTGATTAACGTTTTAATTTAATTTAATTTAATTTAATCTAATCTAATTTTATTTTTATTTTATTTTTATTTTATTTTTATTTTATTTTTATTTTAATTTTAATTTTATTTTCAGAAGCTCAAATAAAATGATCTAATGATTCACAAGCAAAAAAAGAGTATAAATTAATAATCATTTATAAAGTCTATGAAGCATATTCACCTGTCTAGTTATTGGTTATTATATATTTATAATCTTTAGGACATCTTTAGTAATTTTGTGTTGTTCATTTGTTTACAGACATGTTATAGGAATGAATGAGTGATGAATGAATAGGAACATTTATTTTATTCTCATGTTATTAAAATAATATAAGTAGTGTTTCTTTGAAGTATAGAAGTAATTACATTTTGTTTTTAATTTTCTGCTTTTATTTTGAAGGCCTGGGGTGACATCAGAAGTCTTATTGTGAAACACAACAACACCATCATATATGTATATATCATTAATATTAATGTTATATAATTTGTTTAGTCTAGATAAAGGACACGTTGGACTGTCCCTTTAAATGTGTCTAACCACAGGACACCTGCATCAGCTGACTCTCTCTCTCCCTCTTTCAGTCTCTCTCTCAGATGGTCAGATCTTCTTTTCAGCTCAGATCAATGAGTGTTTTATCTTCACAGGACACACACACACACACACACACACACACACACACACAGAGACCACATGAAGCAGGTGTGTGTGTGTGTTTGATGTTAACGAGGAGATAGAGCTCTGAACTCTCTGAACTCCTCTCAGATAGAAACCAGCTAGTTTTAACCTGTTAACAGTTTCCTCCACACCGGATCCAGCTAGTAGACCAGTAGATTCATCTCAGTCTCAGCTGCGTCTCTTCTAGAGAGTCCATGTCTCGCCTATTTTTACCGCGAGCTGCGCGGTTCACGTCAACACCAGACAGTGAAGGTGATCTATTGACTGTATATTAACATCATACCAGCAACATAATACAGTTCACATGTCTCTATCTGTAGAATATGTTACGGAGATGAAAATAAAAGTAAAGATTATTTTTAAATCAACACTTCTTGCTTTCATTTCAAAATAAAAGCCCTCAAGCGTTTTTTCTGTGGACAGAATTCCTTCATTTGTTAACACGAGGCTTTTATTCTGAAATATGTGCAGGACAGTGTTGTAGAACATGCAGTGACTTGCAGAGCTCCATGAATGAATATAGTACAGAGTTTTAATGGTGGATTATTACTATTATTTACTAATTACCACACGTTTCTTAACCTTTCTCTGTCTAAAATAAATATAAATGATATTTATAAGAGGCAGTTGTCGGGCGCTGCTCACGCGGGCATCTGGACACGCCGTTAGGCAACAAGCTACTTCGTTAGGTTTAAAGATGGTTGTTTGGGTTAAAATAACTCCAGAAGTTCTGTAACTTTAGTGATAAATACAGAATAAACATAAATATAACATAAATACAGAGAGCATAAATCCCCTCTGTAAAAACCTTTAAATCTGATTTTTGAACTTGACTTTATCCAACGTAAACTTGTATTTATTCTAACATAAGTACTGGTGATATCTATTAGTTAAAACGTTCACCATATCCACCTCAAAAGACATGAAAAGAAGTAGTTGAAAGAAAAGAAGAAGCTAAACGTCTGTGTTCCCTCTGACCTCAGCTAACATGGTTAGTTCTAGTTATATAGTATATAGTCTACCTCTCCTGTGATTGGCCACCACCAGGAAGCTGTGGTTGTGGATGTGAAAGGCCTCCCAGTCCAGAGCGGCGTGAGTCTGCAGAGTTTGGTGACGGAGGAAACGCCGCCGCCGCCGGTTCCACCGGTAGATGACTGACAGCTCAGGCTCCGCCTCCCTGGAGTTCGCCACCACCAGAAAAACCTGATGAGAAGAAATACAATAATTCATCTGCTTTAACGTCACAGAACTAAAGTAAGACCAACAAAACAGCCGTCTACTCCTCAACCAGAGGTCAAATACAGCCGTAACAGTTAGAGGAAGACCAAAGAGTATAGAAGCAAAGACACGAAACTCCGGTGTTTGTTTAACACCAACCGCTGCCGCCATTTTGGACTGAAAACGCTCATTGTATTAGCTCGATGGTGACGTGGAGTAACTAACTTTTAAAGCTGGGGCAGTTCTCACCTTGTCATCGATGTGACTAAGAGTGACTAACGTATAAAGCTGGAGCAGCTCTCACCTTGTCGTTGATGGTGAAGTGGAGTGACTAACGTATAAAGCTTGAGCAGCTCTCACCTTGTCATCGATGGTGAAGTGGAGTGACTAACATATAAAGCTTGAGCAGCTCTCACCTTGTCGTCGATGGTGAAGTGTTTCCAGGCTCGAGCTTCCTGAGTGCTGATGTTCTGGTAGAGCTGGAATGACCCGTTTCTCCATTTGTAGATACCCGAACCGGGCCGAGAATCCCTGGAGGACGAGATATGAGGGTTACAAAGGTCAGTCCTTGGTGTCCTTAATAAGACCTGTACGTGGTCAAACAATCAGGTCTATTGTTCTGTTTCAGTACCGGTTGGCTGCAGCCATGAACAGGCCTTCAGACGGGATGGAGAAAACCTCGACGTCGAAGGTTTCTGAGCTGGTGTACAGATCCTGGTAGTCCTCCACGTAGTCCAAACGCTCCTGATCTGCAAGAGACACATGAAGTAAAGGCATGATACAGAACTTTACCTGGTATTACCAGTAAGACACAACAGGTTTCCTGACATTTGCTGGTTTTTACCTCCACTAAAGTCTGGCAGAGCATTATCAGGACATATACCAATTTCACCATTTGTTGAGGTCTTGTTTTCTGTCCCCAACAACTCCGACATGTTTCTCTGAGATGGATGTCAACATTGTGAAATTAACGTTGACATTTTTCGGCCATATTACCAATGTTTTCATACATTGTACTCATATTTTTCGTACATTTTATTAATATTTGTCTGACATTTTACTCATATGTTTCAATAAATCTTACTCATATTTTTCGTACATTTTACTCATATTTTTCATATATTATACTAATACTTATACATTTTACTGATACTTTTCATACATTGCATTAATATTTTTCATATATTTTACTAATATTTTTCATATATTTTACTAATACTTTTCATACATTTAACTGATACTTTTCATACATTGCATTAATATTTTTCTGACATTTTACTAATATTTTCGTACTGTTTTATAATATATTTTGAACACTTTTCGTACATTTTAATTATATTTTTGAGACAACACAGCCGACGATGTGACTCTGTCCTTATACTGTAAATATTGAGGACTTCCAGACTCACTCTGCAGCAAAGTCCTCCAGGTGAGTCCATCACAGATGAACAGACCTTTCCTCTGAGCGTTGAACCACAGCTGACCCAGTTCAGGTCCAGAACACGGAGGAGGATTCCCCAAAGTCACTCTGGCCTCCGCCTCTACAACACAACAACAACACAACCAACCAGTTTAATGGAGTCATAGAGGTGGAGGAGGGTCAAACCTGAAATAAAACAGCTGTCAACGTTAACTCAAGTACTGTATTTAAGTACAAATCTGAGGTACTTGTACTTTACTTTTCATGCCATTTTCTACTTCTACTTCCCTTCATTTATCTGACAGCTTTAGTTACTTTACAAATTCAGATTGTTGGACAAAACATATGAAGATTAATCCATAATGAAAATAGTCATTAGTAGTAGTAGTAGCAGTAGTAGTAACAGCAGTAGTAGCAGTAGCAGTAACAGCAGTAGTAGCAGTAGTAGCAGTAGCAGTAGTAGTAGTAGTAGTAGCAGTAGCAGTAACAGCAGTAGTAGCAGTAGTAGCAGTAGCAGTAGTAGAAGTAGTAGCAGTAGTAGTAGCAGTAGTAGAAGTAGTAGTAGTAGAAGTAGTAGCAGTAGCAGTAGTAGAAGTAGTAGCAGTAGTAGTAGTAGTAGTAGCAGTAGCAGTAGCAGTAGTAGAAGTAGTAGTAGTAGTAGCAGTGGCAGTAGTAGCAGTAGTAGTAGTAGTAGTAGCAGTAGCAGTGGCAGTAGTAGTAGCAGAAGTAGTAGCAGTAGTAGTAGCAGTAGCAGTAGTAG
>JAUPFX010000014.1:33068851-33096351 GCA_036937225.1 Sebastes paucispinis | reverse complement strand
CACGCTGGTCGGGCCGGACAGGGGTGGACTTTAGGACCTGGGGGACGGACAGCTCGGCCAGGCTGGGGTCAGAGGTCGGGCACAGTCTAGGCGTGGCGTCTGAACCAGGAAGCAGAACCAGCTGACGCAGTAAACCCTGAACAGGGACAGAACAGCGTGAGCCAGCAGACAGGAAGTCAACATGTCCTCACAGTTAAAGCCCTTTCTCACCGGCGAGACGCCAAAACACCAAACATGTGTTCCTCTAAATCTGTGTTCGCTGTGAAGCGGCTTTAAAACGTCTGGATGTCGCAGACGGTCTCAGGTGAAGTCCCGGGTCAGCAGGACCCTGAAGAACCTGATCCTGAATACAGACTCACAGAGAAGCGTCCCCTCATCCTCCTCCTGCTGCCGATGAAGAACCTGGACCCTCTGGTGCTGAGAGCGCCGGGGAACGACTGGACCTGTTTACTGGGAGACAGGAAACCAGTTCAGTCTGAACCAGAGCCAGGAGAGACTCTGAACCGGTCTGAACTGGTCTGAACCGGTCTGAAGTGGTCTGAAGTGGTCTGGCGGTGACTCACAGCTCCAGAGGCAGTCCACAGTCGACAGTCAGCGTGGCGTATGGCCCGGTGACGGCCAGCACCACGGTGTGCCAGCGGTTATCGTCCAGTCCAACATCCTTAAAGCTCAGCCGGCTCCGCCCTCCGGCACCGGCGGGCGTGGTCAGGAAGTGGAGGCGGTTCTGTGAGACACGCAACCCCAGCAACAGCGAATCAGATCCGTCCTCCACGACAGAGAAGATGTACTCATTCCTCTGGAAACAGAGAGAAACAGGTTAGACCAGACCAGACTGACCCAGACCAGACTAGACCAGACCAGACCAGACCAGACCGACCCAGACCAGACCAGACTAGACCAGACTAGACCAGACCAGACCAGACCAGACCAGACCAGACCGACCCAGACCAGACCAGGTTCCATTCAGTTCTGCTGGCTCACCTTCCGTCTCAGTCTCGGTATCTTGATGGTGGCGACCAATGAGAACTCAGCAGGGAAGTAATCACAGTTGCTGAAGACTTGAGAGGCGGGGAAACTCAGTGCTGTCGCCATGGCGCCGGCCAATCGGAGACCTCTGGACCCTCTGGACTGAACCATCTGCACCTGATTGGTCATTTGATTGGTTGATTGATTATCTACCACCATCTGGTCTGCAGTCATTCATCTCTGACATACACCTGTCCTACCTGAGGGGGCGGGGCTTGTCCTGGGCGTGGCAGCACTCTGGTCAGCAGGTCAAGAGGCAGCAGGTCTGAGGAGGAAACAGAGAATCCTGTTTCAGACACTTTACGGGGTGGCGTACGGGGTGGCGTACGGGGTGGCGTACGGGGTGGCGTACGGGGTGGCGTACGGGGTGGCGTACGGAGTGGCGTACGGGGTGGCGTACGGGGTGGCGTACGGAGTGGCGTACGTTTATAATTGGTTAAATCTGCATTGAATCTGATGATAGTAACGTTGAACGGAGCAGCAGCAGGAAGCTCAGTGCTGGACAGGACAGGTCCTACAGGACGTGTCCTACTGGACGTGTCCTACAGGACAGGTCCTACTGGACGTGTCCTACCGGACAGGTCCTACCGGACAGGTCCTACTGGACGTGTCCTACTGGACGTGTCCTACTGGACAGGTCCTACTGGACAGGTCCTACTGGACGTGTCCTACCGGACAGGTCCTACTGGACGTGTCCTACCGGACGTGTCCTACAGGACAGGTCCTACTGGACGTGTCCTACTGGACGTGTCCTACTGGACAGGTCCTACTGGACAGGTCCTACTGGACGTGTCCTACCGGACAGGTCCTACTGGACGTGTCCTACCGGACGTGTCCTACAGGACAGGTCCTACTGGACGTGTCCTACTGGACGGGCCTTACAGGACTCATTAGAGACAAATGGAAGCAGAGACGCAGACGGAGTTTCACTGTGACGGCAGCAGCTCCATGTTGGTTTTCTAGCTGGAATTCCCCTTTAAGCTCCTCCGAGGCGTCTGTGTGTTCTGCTGCTGCAGTGGATCAATGGAGGATGAATGGAGGATGAATGGAGGGAGGGGACGACATGTACAGAAACACATCTCACATTTCAAAGACACAAAAAACAACGAAGCACAAAGAGACGTCTGAAACCCAGCGGACGGGTCAAAGAGGACACGCACCCATACTGATGAATATGTACAATATACTGATGAATATATATAATATACTGATGTATATGTACAATATATGTTAATATCAGCTGATCACAGGAGGACATTAAGAGGACACATTCATTGATTAATAGAGATTCAACAGTCTGTCACTGTCATTAACAGTTCCCCCTGCTTCCAGTGTTTGTGCTGAGCTAGGCTACATAGCTGCTCTCCGTGTGCCTCTGGAGGAAGCTGAGGGACGGTGTTGTGTAAATCCTGAGATAATTGAATAAAGGTTTGTGGAGGACTCTTGTTGCGTCCTCGTACCTGTACAGGGTCTCCAGCTCCGTCCTCCGGCGGCGAGCAGCAGCCAGGTGAGCAGCAGGGAGCGACACGCCAACATCACGCAGACGACGTCCCGCGGGTTTGATTCCACCTCAGCGGTCCGCTTCCTGACCCGCGTCGCTCTCCGTCATTCTGGCGACCAGGCAGGCGACCTGCAGCGGGACGGCATCCAATCACACTCTGACACTTCTTCTTCTGTGGTTTATTCAAACGTCTGTGAATCACAACGATGACGAGAACATTATTAATAAAGTAGAAGAGCCTCTCAGGACTGCTCTGCTACAGCAGCACTAACACTGAGACCCTTCAGGTCTGCTCTGCTACAGCAGCACTAACACTGAGACCCTTCAGGTCTGCTCTGCTACAGCAGCACTAACACTGAGACCCTTCAGGTCTGCTCTGCTACAGCAGCACTAACACTGAGACCCTTCAGGTCTGCTCTGCTACAGCAGCACTAACACTGAGACCCTTCAGGTCTGCTCTGCTACAGCAGCACTAACACTGAGACCCTTCAGGTCTGCTCTGCTACAGCAGCACTAACACTGAGACCCTTCAGGTCTGCTCTGCTACAGCAGCACTAACACTGAGACCCTTCAGGTCTGCTCTGCTACAGCAGCACTAACACTGAGACCCTTCAGGTCTGCTCTGCTACAGCAGCACTAACACTGAGACCCTTCAGGTCTGCTCTGCTACAGCAGCACTAACACTGAGACCCTTCAGGTCTGCTCTGCTACAGCAGCACTAACACTGAGACCCTTCAGGTCTGCTCTGCTACAGCAGCACTAACACTGAGACCCTTCAGGTCTGCTCTGCTACAGCAGCACTAACACTGAGACCCTTCAGGTCTGCTCTGCTACAGCAGCACTAACACTGAGACCCTTCAGGTCTGCTCTGCTACAGCAGCACTAACACTGAGACCCTTCAGGTCTGCTCTGCTACAGCAGCACTAACACTGAGACCCTTCAGGTCTGCTCTGCTACAGCAGCACTAACACTGAGACCCTTCAGGTCTGCTCTGCTACAGCAGCACTAACACTGAGACCCTTCAGGTCTGCTCTGCTACAGCAGCACTAACACTGAGACCCTTCAGGTCTGCTCTGCTACAGCAGCACTAACACTGAGACCCTTCAGGTCTGGACTGCTACAGCAGCACTAACACTGAGACCCTTCAGGTCTGCTCTGCTACAGCAGCACTAACACTGAGACCCTTCAGGTCTGCTCTGCTACAGCAGCACTAACACTGAGACCCTTCAGGTCTGCTCTGCTACAGCAGCACTAACACTGAGACCCTTCAGGTCTGGACTGCTACAGCAGCACTAACACTGAGACCCTTCAGGTCTGGACTGCTACAGCAGCACTAACACTGAGACCCTTCAGGTCTGCTCTGCTACAGCAGCACTAACACTGAGACCCTTCAGGTCTGGACTGCTACAGCAGCACTAACACTGAGACCTTTCAGGTCTGCTCTGCTACAGCAGCACTAACACTGAGACCCTCCAGGTCTGGTCTGCTACAGCAGCACTAACACTGAGACCCTTCAGGTCTGCTCTGCTACAGCAGCACTAACACTGAGACCCTTCAGGTCTGGTCTGCTACAGCAGCACTAACACTGAGACCCTTCAGGTCTGCTCTGCTACAGCAGCACTAACACTGAGACCCTTCAGGTCTGCTCTGCTACAGCAGCACTAACACTGAGACCCTTCAGGTCTGCTCTGCTACAGCAGCACTAACACTGAGACCCTTCAGGTCTGGTCTGCTACAGCAGCACTAACACTGAGACCCTTCAGGTCTGCTACAGCAGCACTAACACTGAGACCCTTCAGGACTGCTACAGCAGCACTAACACTGAGACCCTCCAGGATTTAGTCTCTGTGATTAAAACACATTAAGCTGCATCACCTTCATCAGCTCTCTGAAGGTCCACTACAACACCTACATCCTGGTCCACTTCTGTTCTGGTGATCTGGTCAAACCTGAAGACAAAGACGGTCCAACTCAAATCTGAACAAAGAAAAATCACTTGTTTCTGCCTTCACTTAAGTTTAGTCCTTTCCTGTTAGTAACCATGACAACACCATGGTTCCTCTATAGGTTCTCATAACGAGGACTAAACCTGTAAACCACTGAGAGATGTGACTGGAGGAACTGAGTCAATCAGAGGACTCTGTTTGTAGACAGCTTCATGAGGACACGACACCTTTAGACATCATGATCAGGATAATGTTCAGCCAGCCGCTCACTGATGTGAGATAAAGCTCTTCAGGGTGATGTCATTTCTGTATAACAGACCTGCTGGCTGAACATCATCCTGATCATCACACAGATACTCACTCATCACATCAGATGTATACTTCAGAAGAATAATAAAGATTTCAATACTAACTCAGTGAGTCTGACCTCCTCTGGCAGGTCCACCCAGAGTCCTCAATCTGACCCAGGATCAGGTCTGAGGACTTCAGGTCTGAGGACTTCAGATCTGAGGACTTCAGGTCTGAGGACTTCTGGTCTGAGGACTTCAGGTCTGAGGACTTCAGGCCTGAGGTATGAGGACTCCAGGTCTGAGGACTTCAGGTCTGAGGACTTCAGGTCTGAAGACTCCAGGTCTGAGGTCTGAGGACTTCAGGCCTGAAGACTACAGGTCTGAGGACTTCAGGTCTGAGGATTCCAGGTCTGAGGACTCCAGGTCTGAGGACTTCAGGTCTGAGGGCTGAGGACTCCAGGTCTGAGGACTTCAGGTCTGAGGACTTCAGGTCTGAGGGCTGAGGACTCCAGGTCTGAGGACTTCAGGTCTGAGGACTTCAGGTCTGAGGACAGAACCTCTGGAGTCTTAAAGAGAATCAATAGAATCTCAGAATGAATCCTAACAGAGATGATCGACGAGGACTGATCTGTAATCTGTGATTTCTGGTTCTTCTGCAGGAAACAGCTTTAAAACCTGAAACCTGACGAGTCTCTGAGATCTTCTGAGGACAACAACTGATCTGAGGAAACCTGCTGATATAGAAAGATGAAAACAGAGTTTATAGTGAACTGAGCTGAAGAGGAATCTGTTTTTAATCCTGTTGTTTTCACGTATTTAGACGGAGAGAGACGAAGGTCCTTAGACCTGAACAGAGAAGATGTCAGCACCTGAAGCCTCTTTGGTTTCATCAACAGTCTGAAGCTACTCCTTTATGTTTCTGTTATATAAAGAGAAATCAAACCTGGGTCAGAGGTCAGAGGTCAGAGGTCAGTCCAGCCCGTTGACTTGTGAGCTGAAGACATTTTCTTTCCTCTTTTACTGGAACACCTGGAAGACGTCTTCTGGACGACGTTTTCTCTCTGAAACAGTCCAGACCAAATGTTCCTCTTTCACTCGTCCATCCTTCTGTCCTCCCCTCGTCTCAAGTGTTTGACGTCTGTTGTCCCGTCTTCAAACCGTTGAAGAAGTGTCCTTCACACGTGTCCTTCTCTTCAGGAAAAATGTCATTTCTTAAGTCCTTTCTTTACACTCCGGTCTTTTAAAGACATCTCACAGAAGTCGTCTCGACTGTCCTTTTCTTTTCCTGTTTTGTCCTCAAAACGTCCAGACCGATCAAACCGGGACACGTCCAACTTGTCTTCAAAATCAAAGAATAAAGTTCTGTAAAAGCTCCTCCATCTTTCTTCAGACATCCACCTGTCTCCTCTTCTTCTGTCCTCAGAGTGTTCAGGACAGACGTCCTCAGGTCTTCACTTCCCAAACATCTGCTCTGTTGCTCTTGTCCTGTGGACTCGTCTCCTGTCAGAGCTGACAACCCAACCCTGTCTGACTGAGCTGCTGTGTGCAGATGTTCAGCTTCAGGTGAGACGCACTGACTTTACCTGCTGCAGGTGAGACGGGCTCGCTCGCCCACATTTACATAGAACAGACTGGGAGGAGCTGGAGAGTGAGAGAGAGCGAGACAGAGAGAGAGAGAGAGAGAGAGAGACAGAGAGAGAGAGAGACAGAGAGCGAGAGAGAGAGAGACAGAGAGAGAGAGAGAGAGACAGAGAGAGAGTGAGAGAGAGAGAGAGAGAGACAGAGAGAGAGCGAGAGAGAGAGACAGAGAGAAAGAGAGACAGAGAGAGAGTGAAAGAGAGAGAGAGAGAGAGACAGAGAGAGAGAGACAGAGAGAGAGAGACAGAGGGAGAGACAGAGAGAGAGAGAGAGACAGAGGGAGAGAGAGAGACAGAGAGAGAGAGAGAGAGAGAGAGAGAGAAAGCTGCAGCCTCTTTAACTCTAGACACAAACATGTGAAGCTTTATAACCAACATAATTCAGAAAAATATCAGAAATGTAAAAATAAATATATGTACATGTTCTCTATTATTCACTCTATGTTGTTGTTGCATAACATTGTTACATTGTTACATGTTACATTGTTACATTGTTACATTATATGTATATATTATAAGAGATTGTTACATTACGTTGTATCGTTGTTAAATTGTTACGTTGTTACATTGTTAATTTTAAGTAACATTGTTACATTGTTACGTTGTTACATTGTTACGTTGTTACATTATATGTATATATTATAAGAGATTGTTACGTTACGTTGTATCATTGTTAAATTGTTACGCTGTCACATTGTTACGTTTTTACGTAACATTGTTACATTGTTACGTTGTTACCTTGTTACGGTGTTACATTGTTAAGTTTTTACATTGTTACGTTGTTACAATACGTTTTTACATTACGTTATGTGTTTACATTGTTACGTTATGTTTTTACATTGTTATGTTACGTTAAGTTTTTACGTTAAGTTTTTACGTTAAGTTTTTGCTACGTTGTGACATTGCTACGTTGTTACCTTGTTACGGTGTTGCATTGTTACATTTTTACATTGTTACGTTGTTACATTATGTTACATTAAGTTTTTGTTACGTTGTTTCATTGTTACATTGTTACATTGTTACGTTGTGACGTTGTGACGTTGTTACATTGTTACGTTGTTACATTGTGACGTTGTTACATTGTTACGTTTACATTGTGACGTTGTTACATTGGGATGTTGTGAAGTCGTTACATTGTGACGTTGTTACATTGTTACGTTGTTATATTGTTACGTTGTTACATTGTGACGTTGTTACATTGGGATGTTGTGAAGTCGTTACATTGTTACATTGTGACGTTGCTACATTGTTACATTGTGACGTTGTTACATTGTTACGTTGTTACATTGTGACGTTGTTACATTGTTACGTTTACATTGTGACGTTGTTACATTGGGATGTTGTGAAGTCGTTACATTGTGACGTTGTTACATTGTTACGTTGTTATATTGTTACGTTGTTACATTGTGACGTTGTTACATTGGGATGTTGTGAAGTCGTTACATTGTTACATTGTGACGTTGCTACATTGTTACATTGTGACGTTGTTACATTGTTACGTTGTTACATTGTGACGTTGTTACATTGTCATGTTACGTTAAGTTTTTGCGTTACGTTTTTGTTACGTTGTGACGTTGTTACATTATATGTATATATTTTAAGAGATTTTATTTTCTTGATAAGAAGAAGAAGAAGAAGAAGAAGAAGAAAGATGAAAAGAGATAAAGAGAAGAAGAAGTGACTGATCTCTGGTCAGCATCAGTACAGAGGAATTCCCCAGGTGAAGCTCCGCCCACTACCTGTCTGACCCACCCCTCAACACACACACACACACACACACACACACCAAGACTATTTACTCAAGTATTGTATTTAAGTACACATTTGAGGTACTTTTACTTGACTTGAGTATTTTCTTAATGTTAATCTAATACTATAATAATGTTAATGTATTAGTAATAATGTTAATAATTATTAATAATGTTAATGTATTAGTAATAATGTTAATAATGTTAATAATGTTAATGTATTAGTAATAATGTTAATAATTATTAATAATGTTAATGTATTAGTAATAATGTTAATAATTATTAATAATGTTAATGTTAATAATGTTAATGTATTAGTAATAATGTTAATAATTATTAATAATGTTAATAATAATAATGTATTAGTAATAATGTTAATAATAATAATAATGTTAAAAATGTTAATGTATTAGTAATAATGTTAATAATAATAATAATGTTAATAATGTTAATGTATTAGTAATAATGTTAATAATAATAATAATGTTAATAATGTTAATGTATTAGTAATAATGTTAATAATAATAATGTTAATAATGTTAATGTATTAGTAATAATGTTAATAATAATAATGTTAATAATGTTAATGTATTAGTAATAATGTTAATAATAATAATAATGTTAATAATGTTAATGTATTAGTAATAATGTTAATAATAATAATAATGTTAATAATGTTAATGTATTAGTAATAATGTTAATAATAATAATGTTAATAATGTTAATGTATTAGTAATAATGTTAATAATAATAATGTTAATAATGTTAATGTATTAGTAATAATGTTAATAATAATAATAATGTTAATAATGTTAATGTATTAGTAATAATGTTAATAATAATAATAATGTTAATAATGTTAATGTATTAGTAATAATGTTAATAATAATAATGTTAATAATGTTAATGTATTAGTAATAATGTTAATAATAATAATGTTAATAATGTTAATGTATTAGTAATAATGTTAATAATAATAATAATGTTAATAATGTTAATGTATTAGTAATAATGTTAATAATAATAATAATGTTAATAATGTTAATGTATTAGTAATAATGTTAATAATAATAATAATGTTAATAATGTTAATGTATTAGTTAAAGGTTCAGGTTCAGGTGACTTTATTTGGACCAGTAGGTAGATTAGTTTTGCAGCAAAAATAGAGGATGACATTCGTATTGACAATAAGACAGAGACAGACAAGAGACAGACACACCAGACACAGGACAGAGAGGACTCAAACAGAGAGGACTCAAAGGCTGACTGGGATCAGGACCAGCAACAAGAAGACCACAAGGACAATACAAAACATGTTATCAGTAATAATATTAATACTTATTAACAATGTTAATGGATAAGTAATAATGTTAATAATGTTAATGTGTTAGTAATCTTGAACTACTACCTGTGTCTTCTAACCTGTGACAGGTTGGAGTGCAGACGGAGAGCTGAGCCAACATCAACGTTGTAATAATCCTCTACCTTTAATGACTCTGATTGTTCTTCGTGACGTTAAACCTTTTAATCTGAATGATTTAATAAGACTTTATGAATATTAAGTGTTTCTCAGTAACTGAGTAATGACTGACTGTTGAGGCTGACGGTTCATTCATGTCTCGGCCTGCTGGACTGGATCCAGGTTCACATTTAAACTGGATCATTACAGATTGAACTGGATTCACTCACAGCTGATCAGAGCTGATCACAGCTGATCAGAGCTGATCACAGCTGATCACAGTTATGATCAGCTGATCCAGATTCTCATGTCTGAGTCAACACCACATCAACCGTCTGTGTGTGTATATACGGATATTTATATATATACACATATACTGTATATATATATATGTATTCACATTTAAACTGGATTATTATGGATTTATATATATGTATATACATACATATATATAGTATATATATACATACACATACATATATGTATGTGTATGTATATATATACTGTATATTGTGTGATCAAAACCAAAGTGTAAATGAAACTGAACACTAAAGTTTCATCTCCTCTGTGATACGATCTGAAAACATGAAACAGGAGCAGCAGAGAGGAGGAGATGCTGAGAGCTGATAAACTCAACTAAGTGTTTCTGGAGGAAACCGGCTGAGATCTGATAATAAGAACCAGAGGAGGAGAACCACAACAAGAACCAGAGGAGGAGAACCACAACAAGAAGAACCAGAGGAGGAGAACCACAACAAGAACCAGAGGAGGAAAACCACAACAAGAACCAGAGGAGGAAAACCACAACAAGAACCAGAGGAGGAGAACCACAACAAGAACCACTACTACTACCACTACTAGTACTACTACTGCTACTGGTCCAGTAGGGTAGTACTAGTACAGCAGCTCCACAGAGAGCAGCAGCAGTAATAACAGCAGTAGCAGTGTAAACAGTCAGAGTGTTCTAACAGCTGTAATGGTCTGTTGTCTGTTGTCAGTCAGTCACTGATGGAGGAGCTGCTTCTTCTTTGATGGTGTTATTGTCAGAGGCAGCAGAGGCAGGTCCAGACAGGAAGCTGCTGCTGCTGCTGCTGCTGCACGCACGCACGCACGCACGCACGCACGCACGCACGTCACCTGAGCAGGTACTCAGTCAACATCTCTACAGACAGGTCAGGATGTTCCTCTACTCTGAACACTACAATACCCATGATCCTCTGCGGCTGCTGTAGTCACAATAATAACAACAAAACAGAAAACAAGTACTTCTACTACATGAAGCTGAGAATACTGATGTACCTTTACTACATGAAGCTGAGAATACTGATGTACCTTTACTACATGAAGCTGAGAATACTACTGTACTTCTACTACATGAAGCTGAGAATACTGATGTACCTTTACTACATGAAGCTGAGAATACTGATGTACTTCTACTACATGAAGCTGAGAATACTGATGTACCTTTACTACATGAAGCTGAGAATACTGATGTACCTTTACTACATGAAGCTGAGAATACTACTGTACTTCTACTACATGAAGCTGAGAATACTGATGTACCTTTACTACATGAAGCTGAGAATACTACTGTACTTCTACTACATGAAGCTGAGAATACTGATGTACCTTTACTACATGAAGCTGAGAATACTGATGTACCTTTACTACATGAAGCTGAGAATACTGATGTACCTTTACTACATGAAGCTGAGAATACTGATGTACTTCTACTACATGAAGCTGAGAATACTACTGTACCTTTACTACATGAAGCTGAGAATACTGATGTACTTCTACTACATGAAGCTGAGAATACTGATGTACCTTTACTACATGAAGCTGAGAATACTGATGTACCTTTACTACATGAAGCTGAGAATACTGATGTACTTCTACTACATGAAGCTGAGAATACTGATGTACTTCTACTACATGAAGCTGAGAATACTACTGTACCTTTACTACATGAAGCTGAGAATACTGATGTACTTCTACTACATGAAGCTGAGAATACTGATGTACTTCTACTACATGAAGCTGAGAATACTGATGTACCTTTACTACATGAAGCTGAGAATACTGATGTACCTTTACTACATGAAGCTGAGAATACTGATGTACCTTTACTACATGAAGCTGAGAATACTGATGTACCTTTACTACATGAAGCTGAGAATACTACTGTACTTCTACTACATGAAGCTGAGAATACTGATGTACCTTTACTACATGAAGCTGAGAATACTACTGTACTTCTACTACATGAAGCTGAGAATCTCAAACAGAAACATTAAAACACAGACGTCTGTTTTTCTTCCATCACTTTATTTTTTCTTTCAAATTAAAAGACAAATTAAAAGCATCTCTCTGTCGTCCGTCTGGACGTTAAAACCAACGACGAAGAAGAAGAAGAAGAACGTCCAGCGGCATCTCTATAAAATATAACAAGTACAGAGCAGCCGGAGCTCGTCCTCCAGCGTCCTCTAGATAAAGTGCATCAAGTCCAACTGAGAGACGCCCTCCTCATCATCTTCCCCACCATCACCATCACCACCACCATCTTCATCATCATCACGTCGTCTCAGAGAATAAAACCAGCCGAGGCTCATCAGACCAACAGCAGCAGGAAACATCTGATCAATTATCTTCATCATCAATATAAAGTCCAATCAGTCTCTCCGTCTTCATCACCTCGTCTTCATCTTTAGTTCATTAACTGTGTTCTCTCCGTCAGATTCATTATTCTAACCTGTTCTTACTGACTGTCTGTCTCATAAACCTTTATTGTGAAAGGGTTATCATTCATCTTAACTCACTTCCTTCCTTCAGGCCGCCGCTGCAGGACTTTCAAAATAAAGGCACGTTTCTACTTAAATACTGAATCTGTTCCCGTGATGAAGACCGTGATGAAGACCGTCACACCTTCACTAACAGTTCACATTCTATCTTTATTGCTCCATTTATCTGATTAGTTTTATATATAAATATATATAATTATATATATTTATATGTTTATATATAAATATATATAATTATATATATTTATATGTTTATGTATAAATATATATAATTATATATATTTATATGTTTATGTATAAATATATATATTTATATAAACTTAACAGAACTTAACTATTGATTGTTGCTATAGATTATCAGTGTTTGTCTGTGACCTGTGTTAATGCATGCATTATAGATTATTATAATAATAATAATCATGTTGCTGCTGCTGTCGGTGTGAAGCGGTCCACGCAGCGGCTGCTGATGATGTCACTGTGATAAAGGTCACATGACTCTAGTTGACAGGTTGTATTGTTGTATTGTATTGTGTATTGATCCGTCCATCCGTTTATTGATCAGTCCGTCTCAGCAGCGCTCTGTGTGTGTGTGTGTGTGGGGGGGGGGGTTATTGGTTTCTATGGTGACGGGAAGACGCTCACATCTTCATTCAGGCGTTCATCGATGCTGCAGGTTTAAAGATGGCCACACACACACAGAGAGCGCCGGGCGCCACCGCCGCCACCACCGCCGGCGTCTCTACAGACCCAGAGACTTCCGTACGATCTTCTGGGCCAGTTTGTAGAACTGCTCTCTGTCCTCACGCCACATTTTAGAGGCGTCCACGTTAGCTCCACTCTCATCATTAGGCTCTGAGAGGAGAGGAAGGGAGGGAACCAGGGAGGAAACCAGGGAGGAAACCAGGGAGGAAACCAGGGAGGAAACCAGGGAGGAAACCAGGGAGGAAACCAGGGAGGAAACCAGGGAGGAAACCAGAGGAAGGAAACAAGAGGGAGGAAACCAGGGATGAAACAAGAGGGAGGAAACGAGGGAGGAAACCAGGGAGGAAACCAGGGAGGGAACCAGGGAGGAAACCAGGGAGGGAACCAGGGAGGAAACCAGGGAGGAAACCAGGGAGGAAACCAGGGAGGAAACCAGGGAGGAAACCAGGGAGGGAACCAGGGAGGAAACCAGGGAGGAAACCAGGGAGGAAACCAGGGAGGGAACCAGGGAGGGAACCAGGGAGGAAACCAGGGAGGAAACCAGGGAGGGAACCAGGGAGGGAACCAGGGAGGAAACCAGGGAGGAAACCAGGGAGGAAACCAGGGAGGAAACCAGGGAGGAAACCAGGGAGGAAACCAGGGAGGAAACCAGGGAGGGAACCAGGGAGGAAACCAGGGAGGAAACCAGGGAGGAAACCAGGGAGGAAACCAGGGAGGAAACCAGAGGAAGGAAACAAGAGGGAGGAAACCAGGGATGAAACAAGAGGGAGGAAACGAGGGAGGAAACCAGGGAGGAAACCAGGGAGGAAACCAGAGGAAGGAAACAAGAGGGAGGAAACGAGGGAGGAAACCAGGGAGGAAACCAGGGAGGGAACCAGGGAGGAAACCAGAGGAAGGAAACAAGAGGGAGGAAACCAGGGAGGAAACCAGAGGAAGGAAACAAGAGGGAGGAAACCAGGGATGAAACAAGAGGGAGGAAACGAGGGAGGAAACCAGGGAGGAAACCAGGGAGGAAACCAGGGAGGAAACCAGGGAGGAAACCAGGGAGGGAACCAGGGAGGAAACCAGGGAGGGAACCAGGGAGGAAACCAGGGAGGGAACCAGGGAGGAAACCAGGGAGGAAACCAGGGAGGAAACAAGAGGGAGGAAACCAGGGAGGAAACCAGGGAGGAAACCAGGGAGGAAACCAGGGAGGGAACCAGGGAGGAAACCAGGGAGGGAACCAGGGAGGAAACCAGGGAGGAAACCAGGGAGGGAACCAGGGAGGAAACCAGGGAGGAAACCAGGGAGGAAACCAGGGAGGAAACCAGGGAGGAAACCAGAGGAAGGAAACAAGAGGGAGGAAACCAGGGATGAAACAAGAGGGAGGAAACGAGGGAGGAAACCAGGGAGGAAACCAGGGAGGAAACCAGAGGAAGGAAACAAGAGGGAGGAAACGAGGGAGGAAACCAGGGAGGAAACCAGGGAGGAAACCAGAGGAAGGAAACAAGAGGGAGGAAACCAGGGAGGAAACCAGAGGAAGGAAACAAGAGGGAGGAAACCAGGGAGGAAACCAGGGAGGAAATGAGGGAGGAAACAAGAGGGAGGAAACGAGAGGGAGGAAACGAGAGAGTCAGTGTTGTATCTCCAGTATTAGTGGAGTTCTATGTCTCTGTACTGCAGCTCTATGCAGGCTGAAAGTAGACCGGTCCGGTTCTGGTTCTGGTTCTGGTTCTGTCTGATTGTTTGTACATTGAGGTCTTCTCAGACGGGGAGCGTCCTCGTTGTGATCCGTGAGTAAACGCCAGGCGCTGTGTGTGGTAACCATGGAAACGGTGCACTACTGTATGCTACGTATCTGTATAACATGTTGACTACAGACAGGTGTGAATGTGTCCTACCTGCTAACATGTTGACTACAGACAGGTGTGAATGTGTCCTACCTGCTGACATGTTGACTACAGACAGGTGTGAATGTGTCCTACCTGCTGACATGTTGACTACAGACAGGTGTGAATGTGTCCTACCTGCTGACATGCTGACCAGAGACAGGTGTGAATGTGTCCTACCTGCTGACATGTTGACTACAGACAGGTGTGAATGTGTCCTACCTGCTGACATGCTGACTACAGACAGGTGTGAATGTGTCCTACCTGCTGACATGCTGACTACAGACAGGTGTGAATGTGTCCTACCTGCTAACATGTTGACTACAGACAGGTGTGAATGTGTCCTACCTGCTAACATGCTGACTACAGACAGGTGTGAATGTGTCCTACCTGCTGACATGTTGACTACAGACAGGTGTGAATGTGTCCTACCTGCTAACATGCTGACTACAGACAGGTGTGAATGTGTCCTACCTGCTAACATGCTGACTACAGACAGGTGTGAATGTGTCCTACCTGCTGACATGTTGACTACAGACAGGTGTGAATGTGTCCTACCTGCTAACATGCTGACTACAGACAGGTGTGAATGTGTCCTACCTGCTGACATGTTGACTACAGACAGGTGTGAATGTGTCCTACCTGCTAACATGCTGACCACAGACAGGTGTGAATGTGTCCTACCTGCTGACATGCTGACCAGAGACAGGTGTGAATGTGTCCTACCTGCTGACATGTTGACTACAGACAGGTGTGAATGTGTCCTACCTGCTGACATGCTGACTACAGACAGGTGTGAATGTGTCCTACCTGCTGACATGTTGACTACAGACAGGTGTGAATGTGTCCTACCTGCTAACATGCTGACTACAGACAGGTGTGAATGTGTCCTACCTGCTAACATGCTGACTACAGACAGGTGTGAATGTGTCCTACCTGCTGACATGTTGACTACAGACAGGTGTGAATGTGTCCTACCTGCTAACATGCTGACCACAGACAGCAGGATCTTCTCAACACTCTGAACTGGACTCCATCTCTCAGCGCTGCTCTCATATCCCATCGGATCATCACCTGGAGCATGAAGGATGGAGATACACACCCTCCCATCTGGATAGACTACAGGAGGAGGAGGAGGAACGAGTTAGTATCAGAGCATGAGGTCACATCTGACTAACACACCTGAAAAAAGGTTCAACGATTGAAAGTCGAGACGCTTTTACTTTTACGTTGAAAGTCCAGACGCTTTTACGTTGAAGATCCAGACGCTTTTACGTTGAAAGTCTAGACGCTTTTACGTTGAAAGTCTAGACGCTTTTACGTTGAAAGTCCAGACGCTTTTACGTTGAAAGTCCAGACGCTTTTACGTTGAAAGTCCAGACGCTTTTACGTTGAAAGTCCAGACGCTTTTACGTTGAAGATCCAGACGCTTTTACGTTGAAAGTCCAGACGCTTTTACGTTGAAAGTCTAGACGCTTTTACGTTGAAAGTCCAGACGCTTTTACGTTGAAAGTCCAGACGCTTTTACGTTGAAAGTCCAGACGCTTTTACGTTGAAAGTCCAGACGCTTTTACGTTGAAAGTCCAGACGCTTTTACGTTGAAAGTCCAGACGCTTTTACGCTGAAAGTCCAGACGCTTTTACGCTGAAATTCCAGACGCTTTTACGCTGAAAGTCCAGACGCTTTTACGTTGAAAGTCCAGACGCTTTTACGCTGAAAGTCCAGACGCTTTTACGTTGAAGGTCCAGACGCTTTTACGTTGAAAGTCTAGACGCTTTTACGTTGAAAGTCCAGACGCTTTTACGTTGAAAGTCCAGACGCTTTTACGTTGAAGGTCCAGACGCTTTTACGTTGAAAGTCCAGACGCTTTTACGTTGAAAGTCCAGACGCTTTTACGCTGAAAGTCCAGACGCTTTTACGTTGAAATTCCAGACGCTTTTACGCTGAAATTCCAGACGCTTTTACGTTGAAAGTCCAGACGCTTTTACGTTGAAATTCCAGACGCTTTTACGTTGAAAGTCCAGACGCTTTTACGTTGAAATTCCAGACGCTTTTACGTTGAAGGTCCAGACGCTTTTACGTTGAAATTCCAGACGCTTTCACGCTGAAATTCCAGCCGCTTTTACGTTGAAGGTCCAGACGCTTTTACGTTGAAATTCCAGACGCTTTCACGCTGAAAGTCCAGACGCTTTTACGTTGAAAGTCCAGACGCTTTTACGTTGAAAGTCCAGACGCTTTTACGTTGAAAGTCCAGACGCTTTTACGTTGAAAGTCCAGACGCTTTTACGCTGAAAGTCCAGACGCTTTTACGCTGAAATTCCAGACGCTTTTACGCTGAAAGTCCAGACGCTTTTACGTTGAAAGTCCAGACGCTTTTACGCTGAAAGTCCAGACGCTTTTACGTTGAAGGTCCAGACGCTTTTACGTTGAAGATCCAGACGCTTTTACGTTGAAAGTCTAGACGCTTTTACGTTGAAAGTCCAGACGCTTTTACGTTGAAAGTCCAGACGCTTTTACGTTGAAAGTCCAGACGCTTTTACGTTGAAAGTCCAGACGCTTTTACGCTGAAAGTCCAGACGCTTTTACGTTGAAATTCCAGACGCTTTTACGCTGAAATTCCAGACGCTTTTACGTTGAAAGTCCAGACGCTTTTACGTTGAAATTCCAGACGCTTTTACGTTGAAAGTCCAGACGCTTTTACGTTGAAATTCCAGACGCTTTTACGTTGAAGGTCCAGACGCTTTTACGTTGAAATTCCAGACGCTTTCACGCTGAAATTCCAGCCGCTTTTACGTTGAAGGTCCAGACGCTTTTACGTTGAAATTCCAGACGCTTTCACGCTGAAAGTCCAGACGCTTTCACGCTGAAAGTCCAGACGCTTTTACGTTGAAATTCCAGACGCTTTCACGCTGAAAGTCCAGACGCTTTTACGTTGAAAGTCCAGACGCTTTTACGTTGAAAGTCCAGACGCTTTTACGTTGAAAGTCCAGACGCTTTTACGTTGAAAGTCCAGACGCTTTTACGCTGAAAGTCCAGACGCTTTTACGTTGAAAGTCTAGACGCTTTTACGTTGAAAGTCCAGACGCTTTTACGTTGAAAGTCCAGACGCTTTTACGTTGAAATTCCAGACGCTTTTACGTTGAAAGTCCAGACGCTTTTACGTTGAAATTCCAGACGCTTTTACGTTGAAATTCCAGACGCTTTTACGTTGAAATTCCAGACGCTTTTACGCTGAAAGTCCAGGCGTTTTTACGTTGAAAGTCCAGAAGCTTTTATGTTGAAAGTCCAGACGCTTTTACGTTGAAAGTCCAGACGCTTTTACGTTGAAAGTCCAGACGCTTTTACGTTGAAAGTCCAGACGCTTTTACGCTGAAAGTCCAGACGCTTTTACGTTGAAAGTCTAGACGCTTTTACGTTGAAAGTCCAGACGCTTTTACGCTGAAAGTCCAGACGCTTTTACGTTGAAAGTCCAGACGCTTTTACGTTGAAAGTCCAGACGCTTTTACGCTGAAAGTCCAGACGCTTTTACGTTGAAAGTCCAGACGCTTTTACGTTGAAATTCCAGACGCTTTTATGTTGAAAGTCCAGACGCTTTTACGTTGAAATTCCAGACGCTTTCACGCTGAAAGTCCAGACGCTTTTACGTTAAAATTCCAGACGCTTTTACGCTGAAAGTCCAGGCGTTTTTACGCTGAAAGTCCAGAAGCTTTTATGTTGAAATTCCAGACGCTTTTACGTTGAAATTCCAGACGCTTTTACGTTGAAATTCCAGACGCTTTTACGTTGAAATTCCAGACGCTTTTACGCTGAAAGTCCAGGCGTTTTTACGTTGAAAGTCCAGAAGCTTTTATGTTGAAAGTCCAGACGCTTTTACGTTGAAAGTCCAGGTGTTTTTTCCAGATGCTTTAGTGTGGTTAAGGTGTTTACTGGGAGGACTTTTTTGAAAGTGGAGACAGTTTTTGAAGACTTCTCTGAAGATTGAGGGCTTTTTTAAAAAGGTTAAGACACTTTTATTTATCTTATATTAATATAATATAATTATAATAATAACATTTATGTTATATTAATATTGTATAATCTGTGGGAATGGAACCGTCAACCTGCTGCCGGTTCTTTAGTTCTTTAGTTGTGTATATGTGAGACCCGGGGATAGTGCTGTGCTGTGTTGTTCAGACTCTGCTCAGTGTTTCTTCTTCATGTGTTTCATCTTTATCTGCTGTGGTTTGTTGATGGAGGATCAGACGCTACAGGAAGTTCAGCTCACGGCCATGCTGGCGTGCCTGTGTGATGATGATGATGATGATGATGATGATGACGGGTCACCAGCGAGTGTCCCGTCCTCTAATCAGTAGGGAGCGTGCTCAGACTGTGTCTCCCTGCTGTGACATCATCGCTCAGGCTGCAGTCTACTAATCACAGCGCTAATGACAGCATGCTAACGACATGCTAACGGCGTGCTAACGGAGGAGCGCGGCGTGTCCCGACAGGTCAAATGACGGGTTTACAGCGGAACACGGAGAGTCAGCGGGTTTGTGTTGCCACGGAGACGTGACATGATGTTTAACTCACTGTTGGGGTGGAACATGTCGCAGGTGAACCTCATCTTGGGAGGACTGAGAGGATAATCAGACGGGAAGCTGAGGACGGCAGGGAACACGCCGCCTTCAAAACACGTGTCCTGAGGACCCCTGAAACACACAGAACCACACACAGAACCACCGGTTAGAACACTGTGGGTTCTCTCAGCACAGAACCTCAGCTGGAGCACGGGAGAACAGCAGAAAGACAGAACAACAGTGGTATCAATCAGAGCCTGACTCGGATTCTTTAGGAGGTTAAAGGTCAACACCTAAGTAATACAGGGCATGTTGGGTTCTAGTGGTTCTTTAGGAGGTTCTACTGAGCCTTAAAGAACAACACCTTAGTAATACACGACATGTTGGGTTCTAGTGGTTCTTTAGGAGGTTCTACTGAGCCCTCAAAGAACAACACCTTAGTAATACACGGCATGTTGGGTTCTAGTGGTTCTTTAGGAGGTTACAGGTCAACACCTTAGTAATACACAGCATGTTGGGTTCTAGTGGTTCTTTAGGAGGTTCTACTGAGCCTTAAAGAACAACACCTTAGTAATACACGGCATGTTGGGTTCTAGTGGTTCTTTAGGAGGTTCTACTGAGCCTTAAAGAACAACACCTAAGTAATACAGGGCATGTTGGGTTCTAGTGGTTCTTTAGGAGGTTCTACTGAGCCTTAAAGAACAACACCTTAGTAATACACGACATGTTGGGTTCTAGTGGTTCTTTAGGAGGTTCTACTGAGCCCTCAAAGAACAACACCTTAGTAATACACGGCATGTTGGGTTCTAGTGGTTCTTTAGGAGGTTACAGGTCAACACCTTAGTAATACACAGCATGTTGGGTTCTAGTGGTTCTTTAGGAGGTTCTACTGAGCCTTAAAGAACAACACCTTAGTAATACACGGCATGTTGGGTTCTAGTGGTTCTTTAGGAGGTTCTACTGAGCCTTAAAGAACAACACCTAAGTAATACAGGGCATGTTGGGTTCTAGTGGTTCTTTAGGAGGTTCTACTGAGCCTTAAAGAACAACACCTTAGTAATACACGACATGTTGGGTTCTAGTGGTTCTTTAGGAGGTTCTACTGAGCCCTCAAAGAACAACACCTTAGTAATACACGGCATGTTGGGTTCTAGTGGTTCTTTAGGAGGTTACAGGTCAACACCTTAGTAATACACAGCATGTTGGGTTCTAGTGGTTCTTTAGGAGGTTCTACTGAGCCTTAAAGAACAACACCTTAGTAATACACGGCATGTTGGGTTCTAGTGGTTCTTTAGGAGGTTCTACTGAGCCTTAAAGAACAACACCTAAGTAATACAGGGCATGTTGGGTTCTAGTGGTTCTTTAGGAGGTTCTACTGAGCCTTAAAGAACAACACCTTAGTAATACACGACATGTTGGGTTCTAGTGGTTCTTTAGGAGGTTCTACTGAGCCCTCAAAGAACAACACCTTAGTAATACACGGCATGTTGGGTTCTAGTGGTTCTTTAGGAGGTTACAGGTCAACACCTTAGTAATACACAGCATGTTGGGTTCTAGTGGTTCTTTAGGAGGTTCTACTAAGCCTTAAAGAACAACACCTTAGTAATACACGGCATGTTGGGTTCTAGTGGTTCTTTAGGAGGTTCTACTGAGCCTTAAAGAACAACACCTTAGTAATACAGGGCATGTTGGGTTCTAGTGGTTCTTTAGGAGGTTCTACTGAGCCTTAAAGAACAACACCTTAGTAATACACGACATGTTGGGTTCTAGTGGTTCTTTAGGAGGTTCTACTGAGCCTTAAAGAACAACACCTTAGTAATACAGGGCATGTTGGGTTCTAGTGGTTCTTTAGGAGGTTCTACTGAGCCTTAAAGAACAACACCTTAGTAATACACAGCATGTTGGGTTCTAGTGGTTCTTTAGGAGGTTCTACTGAGCCTTAAAGAACAACACCTAAGTAATACAGGGCATGTTGGGTTCTAGTGGTTCTTTAGGAGGTTCTACTGAGCCTTAAAGAACAACACCTTAGTAATACATGACATGTTGGGTTCTAGTGGTTCTTTAGGAGGTTCTACTGAGCCCTCAAAGAACAACACCTTAGTAATACACGGCATGTTGGGTTCTAGTGGTTCTTTAGGAGGTTACAGGTCAACACCTTAGTAATACACAGCATGTTGGGTTCTAGTGGTTCTTTAGGAGGTTCTACTGAGCCTTAAAGAACAACACCTTAGTAATACACGGCATGTTGGGTTCTAGTGGTTCTTTAGGAGGTTCTACTGAGCCTTAAAGAACAACACCTTAGTAATACATGACATGTTGGGTTCTAGTGGTTCTTTAGGAGGTTCTACTGAGCCTTAAAGAACAACACCTTAGTAATACATGACATGTTGGGTTCTAGTGGTTGTTTAGGGAGTCCTAGAGGTCCTTCAAGAGAATTTAGTGGCCAGGTAAGAGGTTCTAGCAGTCCTTTAGGAAGTTCTAGCTTACTTTTAGAAGGTTCTAGGGATCGTAAGAGGTTCTAGCAGTCCTTTAGGATGATTTAGTGCCCCTTTGTGAGGATCTAGGGTTCCTTACAGAGGTTCTAGCAGTCTTTAAGGAAGGTCTAGCTTACTTTTAGAAGGTTCTAGGGATCGTAAGAGGTTCTAACAGTCCTTTAGGGTGATTTAGGGCTCCTTTGTGAGGATCTTATTTATTTGTTTCAAGACAACATTTACATTAAATGAATGAATTAAATGTCTGAAGAATCTCTTTGGACTCTAGGAACTAACGAGATTCATTTCTGGTATTTGACGGGATAAATATTAACAATAAATATAAATGAATAACCATCAACAGACTGTAGATAATGTCAGAAACAGAGTGAGCTCAGTGTTGGTTAGTGAGGCAGCAGCAGCACCTGCTGGTCACATCAACCATCACACCTGATCATATAATATAATATAATATAATATCCATCCTGTTTGGTGATTCTGTTGGTTTATTCTATCTAGTCTCTGTTTTAGAAGACTATTGAACACACATTGACATATAGTACATATAGAACATATAAAACAGAGAGGCAGTCTGTTCTGCTTCCATCAGCTTCAGTATTAGTGAAACCTGACTGTCTGATCTGAAGAAGAGGTTCAGAAGAAGATCCACACTTTAAACTGTTAAAGTCATGAGTGATAGAGTAGAGACACCCTGATCCTGTTTGTTAGTCTGATCCTGACTGCTGATGGTTGATAGAGTCCTGATCACGTCTGTTAGTCTGATCCTGACTGCTGATGGTTGATGAGCTGTCGGACTATACCGATCATGTTTTAGTTGTTTTCTTTAGTTATAACAGCTGGAATACAACTGTAACTGTGTTCAGAGAGAAGAGGGAAGAGATTTACTCTTGCGAGTTGGACCACTGGTATCATCTGGGTTCATTCTCTCTAGACGCTGAGAGGAGGGGAGCTCGTCTCCATGGATACCAACAAATAACCTCTGTTGCTGCTCTGTACATGTTGGTGAAGTCATAGATACGTCAGAAAACCAAACTGTATTCACACACAGTGACATCACACTGACTGGATCAAGCAGCCACACGTCTCTGCCGAGCTAGGAACCCAAAATAATAACTGATTTAATATCAATAAACAGACAGTCTGTGGTCTCTGGTCCCTGGACGGAGATGATGGACTATCGTAGCTCTGGGGGACCACAGACAGTTACAACATGTATATATAGTACAGAGTAGATGCTGTAGATGTGTACTCACATGATGAGAGCCTCCCACTCAAAGAAGTTCTCCTCATTGGCTGGACCTGCAGACACCAACACCCAACGTTACTACGGCTACTTCCTGTTACTACGGCTACTTCCTGTTTATCTGGTTACTATGGCTACTTCCGGTTACTACGGCTACTTCCTGTTACTACGGCTACTTCCTGTTTCTCTTTCTACATGGTCACCAACATCTTCAGTCTGGTCCCCAAAGACTTCACAACACCCCAAATATGTCCGGATTCACCCAACCACCAGTAACCTAGTACATCTACTCAAGCAGTGCACTTTAGTACAATCTACACATACTGGTACTTTACTGGAGTATTTCCATTTTCTACTACTCCACTATATTTAAATATAGATACAAGTTCTTCTTACATTATTGATCCAGTTTCAATCATTTTGATTTACTACTTCATCTGTTCAATTTTATAATATACATTTCAAATATTTGTTAGTTTATTATTTTTATTTCAGATTTTATAATAAATACCTACTTTAAAAATATTTCTTATATTTTTGTTTTCTTGTTTTAATTTTCTTTGCTTTTTATTATAAATTTATTTTAATTTTATTTTTTATTAGAAATATAAGTTGATTATTTTTATTCCACTTTCTTTCTTTGTCTAAATACGTGTAGTTCCTGTTGTTTCTGTGTGAAACACTAAAGTAAGTCATATTATATTAATAATATAACGCTGCAGACAGGTGACGTTTGATAACTGGATCAATAATCCAGCTGTTTGATCATCTGCACCAGATTGATCAGTTCAGCTTCTCTATCTGAGGATTTACTGTTTTGATCTGTTTCATTTCTCAGTAAACTGAAACTCACTCAGATCAAACAGGAGATTTACACTTCAGTTGTTCTATTAATGGAGAAAATAATAATCATGAATAAATGAATTGATGATAATAATAGAGTGATCTGAAGGTAAAACACACATTAACAACTGTTCTGTCTCACCTGCAACGATCCCCTCAGGTGGGTTCAGAGTCAGCTCTGGAAACACAGACACACAGGTTAGATTCAGCTTTGGAACATTGTTCTTCGTCGCTCCACACATCATCAGCTGTGCTGCTCATCCCACAAATACATGATGCTTAGAGGTGTGACGTCATTGTGAAGGTCAATAAACAGGCTTTCCAACCGTGTAGAATACAATGACCAATAGCATTAGCATCACCATTAGCATTGATACATCAGAGAGATAATCCACCAAACCCAGTTTATTAATATAAAGCTTCTCTTAACTGTGATATGTTCAAACAGGACTAAAGATGAATATAGATATGAATAGAACAGTAAAGTTAACCATGTTAACCCGGCTGTAGCTCAGTGTTCTCCTGATGAACCCGACTGTAGCTCAGTGTTCTCCTGATGAACCCGACTGTAGCTCAGTGTTCTCCTGATGAACCCGACTGTAGCTCAGTGTTCTCCTGATGAACCCGACTGTAGCTCAGTGTTCTCCTGATGAACCCGACTGTAGCTCAGTGTTCTCCTGATGAACCCGACTGTAGCTCAGTGTTCTCCTGATGAACCCGACTGTAGCTCAGTGTTCTCCTGATGAACCCGACTGTAGCTCAGTGTTCTCCTGATGAACCCGACTGTAGCTCAGTGTTCTCCTGATGAACCCGACTGTAGCTCAGTGTTCTCCTGATGAACCCGACTGTAGCTCAGTGTTCTCCTGATGAACCCGACTGTAGCTCAGTGTTCTCCTGATGAACCCGACTGTAGCTCAGTGTTCTCCTGATGAACCCGACTGTAGCTCAGTGTTCTCCTGATGAACCCGACTGTAGCTCAGTGTTCTCCTGATGAACCCGACTGTAGCTCAGTGTTCTCCTGATGAACCCGACTGTAGCTCAGTGTTCTCCTGATGAACCCGACTGTAGCTCAGTGTTCTCCTGATGAACCCGACTGTAGCTCAGTGTTCTCCTGATGAACCCGACTGTAGCTCAGTGTTCTCCTGATGAACCCGACTGTAGCTCAGTGTTCTCCTGATGAACCCGACTGTAGCTCAGTGTTCTCCTGATGAACCCGACTGTAGCTCAGTGTTCTCCTGATGAACCCGACTGTAGCTCAGTGTTCTCCTGATGAACCCGACTGTAGCTCAGTGTTCTCCTGATGAACCCGACTGTAGCTCAGTGTTCTCCTGATGAACCCGACTGTAGCTCAGTGTTCTCCTGATGAACCCGACTGTAGCTCAGTGTTCTCCTGATGAACCCGACTGTAGCTCAGTGTTCTCCTGATGAACCTGACTGTAGCTCAGTGTTCTCCTGATGAACCCGACTGTAGCTCAGTGTTCTCCTGATGAACCCGACTGTAGCTCAGTGTTCTCCTGATGAACCCCACTGTAGCTCAGTGTTCTCCTGATGAACCCGACTGTAGCTCAGTGTTCTCCTGATGAACCCGACTGTAGCTCAGTGTTCTCCTGATGAACCCGACTGTAGCTCAGTGTTCTCCTGATGAACCCGACTGTAGCTCAGTGTTCTCCTGATGAACCCGACTGTAGCTCAGTGTTCTCCTGATGAACCCGACTGTAGCTCAGTGTTCTCCTGATGAACCCGACTGTAGCTCAGTGTTCTCCTGATGAACCCGACTGTAGCTCAGTGTTCTCCTGATGAACCCGACTGTAGCTCAGTGTTCTCCTGATGAACCCGACTGTAGCTCAGTGTTCTCCTGATGAACCCGACTGTAGCTCAGTGTTCTCCTGATGAACCCGACTGTAGCTCAGTGTTCTCCTGATGAACCCGACTGTAGCTCAGTGTTCTCCTGATGAACCCGACTGTAGCTCAGTGTTCTCCTGATGAACCTGACTGTAGCTCAGTGTTCTCCTGATGAACCCGACTGTAGCTCAGTGTTCTCCTGATGAACCTGACTGTAGCTCAGTGTTCTCCTGATGAACCTGACTGTAGCTCAGTGTTCTCCTGATGAACCCGACTGTAGCTCAGTGTTCTCCTGATGAACCTGACTGTAGCTCAGTGTTCTCCTGATGAACCCGACTGTAGCTCAGTGTTCTCCTGATGAACCTGACTGTAGCTCAGTGTTCTCCTGATGAACCCGACTGTAGCTCAGTGTTCTCCTGATGAACCTGACTGTAGCTCAGTGTTCTCCTGATGAACCTGACTGTAGCTCAGTGTTCTCCTGATGAACCCGACTGTAGCTCTCTGAGCTGTATTGCAGCACAGTAACAGAACAGCTGAACTCTGTCTGCTACATTCATGTTGACTTTCATAACGAGTTAGCTTAGCCTGTTAGCTGTTAGCTTAGCGGTTAGCTGTTAGCTTAGCTGTTAGCTTAGCTGTTAGCTTAGCGGTTAGCTGTTAGCTTAGCGGTTAGCTTAGCGGTTAGCTGTTAGCTTAGCTGTTAGCTGTTAGCTTAGCTGTTAGCTTAGCGGTTAGCTTAGCGGTTAGCTGTTAGCTTAGCTGTTAGCTGTTAGCTTAGCTGTTAGCTGTTAGCTTAGCTGTTAGCTTAGCTGTTAGCTGTTAGCTTAGCTGTTAGCTGTTAGCTTAGCTGTTAGCTGTTAGCTTAGCTGTTAGCTGTTAGCTTAGCTGTTAGCTGTTAGCTAACTCTATAAGTCCGTTACTAAGTTCATGGCTCGTCATATGAAGGTCCGTTAACTCACGTTTATACTCCGCCATCAGTCTCTTCAGCGCGGTACCGGCCATCACCGATTAACCGATTAACCGACTGACGGTTAGAACTGAAGAACACTCCTCTCCTCTCAGTCACCAGAGCACTGCTGCGACCGAACCACGGCTTCCGGCTGTCCTCTCCGCCACAGCGCCCCCTGCTGGTCATATGTATATACATATATACACATATGACCAGCAGGGTTAGGGTTATATATATATATATATATATATATATATATGATTCTGATTCTGATATACTGTGAAATACTCTTTTACTGATGTACAAGAACAACAGTATTATCAGCTGGATGAACTCAAAGTATCAAAAGTAAAAGTACTGATTATGAAGAATGTCCCTGTATACTAATCACCAGTCAAGTGCTCTATAAATAAACTTTTATTATGATTATTATTATTATTATTATGATTATCATCATTATTATTATCATTATTATACCGTTTTATCAACTGTTTGTTTACTGGACATTTGATACTAACCACTGAATTTAATAAAGTTCACCAACATTTATTCATGTCTTCACTTTAACATAAATATTTGTTTTCTGTCTTTTAAAAT
>JAUPFX010000014.1:33053851-33063851 GCA_036937225.1 Sebastes paucispinis | reverse complement strand
GAACGTCGGCTTACACTCCGTCTTCTGCTCGTACTCCAAACACTCCAGGAACTGGTTATCCTCTGAACGCACACACACACACACACACACACACCGTCAGTCCACTACACAACAGCACACTCCTACCAGAACACCAGCAGTCGTCTCCTTCAGCCTCTACCTTCGGTGGGCGAGCCCTTCTTGGCGCTGACTCCGGCCATCATGGCCATGGACGACAGTCTGCCGATGGCTCGAACAGCGTGACCCGTTTTCTACCACGGAAGAAGAAAGAGTCACATCGTCACTTCCTGTACAGTTAATGATTTAATAACTCCTAACTAACTAACTACCAGGAGGCTGTATTATTCTACTCTGTCACCCTGTGAGAGTATAACTGTTGTAAATACGCTGCGTCATGTTGTAAATATGCTGCGTCACGTTGTAAATACGCTGCGTCATGTTGTAAATATGCTGGGTCATGTTGTAAATATGCTGCGTCACGTTGTAAATACGCTGCGTCACGTTGTAAATACGCTGCGTCATGGTGTAAATATCCTCCGTCATGTTGTAAATATGCTGCGTCATGTTGTAAATATCCTGCGTCATGTTGTAAATACGCTGCATCATGTTGTAAATACGCTGCATCATGTTGTAAATACGCTGCATCATGTTGTAAATACGCTGCGTCACGTTGTAAATACGCTGCATCATGTTGTAAATACGCTGCGTCACGTTGTAAATACGCTGTCATGTCTCTGTCTTCATGTTGTTGTTGTTGTTGTTGTTGTTGTTTACCTGCCATTTCCTCCTCAGGATGTACTTCTTCATCCTCTCCTTGGAGAGCTTCTTGGCCTTCATGGTGTTGGTGTCCTGCTTCAGCCAGGTGTGTTCATAACACTGAGCACAGGTGAGCCGAGCCCTGACACACACGCGCGCGCGCGCACGCACGCACACACACACACACACACACACACACACACACACAGTGAGGTTTGATGGCGTCCGTCGCTGCTCGCTGGCTGAGGACGCTGAGTGTGTTCTTACCTCATGTCCTTCTTCAGCAGGTTGGTGATGAAGTCTTTGGCGTTGTCGGAGATTTCATCGAAGGCCTCGTCCTCAAAGTCCCAGGAGGCCGAGGTGACGTTAGACAGCGTCTCGTTGTCGTTGTCGCCCATGAAGGGAGACAGACCGCTCAGCCTGAGAGGACCACAACACAGAATGAACTGAGCCACACTGAGTCAAACTGAGTCAAACTGAACCAAACTGAACCAAACTGAGTCAAACTGAGTCAAACTGAACCAAACTGAACCAAACTGAGTCAAACTGAGCCACACTGAGTCACACTGAGCCACACTGAGTCAAACTGAGTCAAACTGAACCAAACTGAACCAAACTGAGTCAAACTGAGTCAAACTGAACCAAACTGAACCAAACTGAGTCAAACTGAGCCAAACTGAGTCAAACTGAACCAAACTGAACCAAACTGAGTCAAACTGAGCCACACTGAGTCAAACTGAGCCACACTGAGTCAAACTGAGTCAAACTGAACCAAACTGAACCAAACTGAGTCAAACTGAGTCAAACTGAGCCACACTGAGTCAAACTGAGTCAAATGGAACCAAACTGAACCAAACTGAGTCAAACTGAACCAAACTGAACCAAACTGAACCAAACTGAGTCAAACTGAACCAAACTGAGTCAAACTGAGTCAAACTGAGCCACACTGAGTCAAACTGAGTCAAACTGAACCAAACTGAACCAAACTGAGTCAAACTGAGTCAAACTGAGTCAAAAAAATGAAGCAAAATGAAGCTAAGCTAAAAGAAGGTAAACTAAAGGGAAATGAAACCACAATGAAGCGGAGCTGAAGGAGGTAAAGGAGAAGCGGAGCTGAAGGAGGTAAAGGAGAAGCGGAGCTGAAGGAGGTAAAGGAGAAGCGGAGCTGAAGGAGGTAAAGGAGAAGCGGAGCTGAAGGAGGTAAAGCAGAAGCGGAGCTGAAGGAGGTAAAGCAGAAGCGGAGCTGAAGGAGGTAAAGCAGAAGCGGAGCTGAAGGAGGTAAAGCAGAAGCGGAGCTGAAGGAGGTAAAGCAGAAGCGGAGCTGAAGGAGGTAAAGGAGAAGCGGAGCTGAAGGAGGTAAAGCAGAAGCGGAGCTGAAGGAGGTAAAGCAGAAGCGGAGCTGAAGGAGGTAAAGCAGAAGCGGAGCTGAAGGAGGTAAAGCAGAAGCGGAGCTGAAGGAGGTAAAGCAGAAGCGGAGCTGAAGGAGGTAAAGGAGAAGCGGAGCTGAAGGAGGTAAAGCAGAAGCGGAGCTGAAGGAGGTAAAGCAGAAGCGGAGCTGAAGGAGGTAAAGGAGAAGCGGAGCTGAAGGAGGTAAAGCAGAAGCGGAGCTGAAGGAGGTAAAGCAGAAGCGGAGCTGAAGGAGGTAAAGCAGAAGCGGAGCCTCACAGTATATAACAGATGACTCCTATGCTCCACATGTCGGTGGGATAACTGATGGCTTCATAGTTGATCACTTCTGGAGCCACGAACTCTGGAGTCCCAAACAGAACCTTCAGGGTTCCTGCGTTCTCTGTTAAAGACAAAAGAGTTCAAACCATCAGTAACTACTGGAGTCAATGTAGGACATCTCAGGCTAATGCTAACGCTAACATGGTAAGCTAGAAGAAGTTAAAACTATAAATGCTAAGACAGGCTGAGCTAGAGAGACAGACTGAGCTGGAGAGACAGAGAGACAGACTGAGATAGAGAGACAGAGAGACAGACTGAGCTGGAGAGACAGAGAGACAGACTGAGCTGGAGAGACAGAGAGACAGACTGAGCTGGAGAGACAGAGAGACAGACTGAGCTAGAGAGACAGAGAGACAGACTGAGCTGGAGAGACAGAGAGACAGACTGAGCTGGAGAGACAGAGAGACAGACTGAGCTGGAGAGACAGAGAGACAGAGAAGATGAAGCTCAGATCTGCTCATGTAAAGAGATGACGGAGGCCGGTTGGTCACCTAGTCGCCGGGCGAGGCCGAAGTCGATGAGTTTGATCTTGCCGCCGGTCTTGTTGACACACATGATGTTCTCTGGTTTCAGGTCCAGGTGGACGATGCCCTGCTTGTGGATGAAGTTCACTCCGTCGATGATCTGCAGCATGTATCTGATCACCTCCCTCTCCGTCAGCTCAAAGTCCTCATCGATGATCCGCTCAAACAGCTCGCCTCCCGAGATCCTACAACCACAACACATCTGGATCCTGTTACATCTCATAGTATATAGTAGTAGTATATTGCAGTATTATAGTAGTATATCGTAGTATTATAGTAGTATATCGTAGTATTATAGTAGTATATTGTAGTATTGTAGTATTATAGTAGTATATCGTAGTATTGTAGTATTATAGTAGTATATCGTAGTATTATAGTAGTATATCGTAGTATTATAGTAGTATATCGTAGTATTATAGTATTATAGTAGTATATCGTAGTATTGTAGTATTATAGTAGTATATCGTAGTATTATAGTAGTATATCGTAGTATTGTAGTATTATAGTAGTATATCGTAGTATTATAGTATTGTAGTAGTATATCGTAGTATTGTAGTATTATAGTAGTATATCGTAGTATTATAGTAGTATATCGTAGTATTATAGTAGTATATCGTAGTATTGTAGTATTATAGTAGTATATCGTAGTATTGTAGTATTATAGTAGTATATAGTAGTATTGTAGTAGTATATTATAGTATTATAGTAGTATATAGTAGTATTGTAGTATTATAGTAGTATATCGTAGTATTATAGTATTATAGTAGTATATCGTAGTATTGTGGTATTATAGTAGTATATCGTAGTATTATAGTATTATAGTAGTATATCGTAGTATTATAGTATTGTAGTAGTATATCGTAGTATTGTAGTATTATAGTAGTATATTATAGTATTATAGTAGTATATCATAGTATTGTAGTATTGTAGTAGTATATCGTAGTATTGTAGTATTATACTAGTATATCGTAGTATTATAGTATTGTAGTAGTATATCGTAGTATTGTAGTATTATAGTAGTATATAGTAGTATTGTAGTATTATAGTAGTATATCGTAGTATTGTAGTATTATAGTAGTATATCGTAGTATTATAGTATTATAGTAGTATATCGTAGTATTATAGTATTGTAGTAGTATATCGTAGTATTGTAGTATTATAGTAGTATATAGTAGTATTGTAGTATTATAGTAGTATATCGTAGTATTGTAGTATTATAGTAGTATATCGTAGTATTATAGTAGTATATCGTAGTATTGTAGTATTATATTAGTATATTGTAGTATTATAGTATTATAGTAGTATATCGTAGTATTGTAGTATTATAGTAGTATATCGTAGTATTATAGTAGTATATCGTAGTATTATAGTAGTATATCGTAGTATTGTAGTATTATAGTAGTATATCGTAGTATTATAGTATAGTAGTATATAGTAGTATTGTAGTAGTATATTATAGTATTATAGTAGTATATCGTAGTATTGTAGTATTGTAGTAGTATATCGTAGTATTGTAGTATTATAGTAGTATATAGTAGTATTGTAGTATTGTAGTAGTATATCATAGTATTGTAGTATTATAGTAGTATATCGTAGTATTGTGGTATTATAGTAGTATATTGTAGTATTGTAGTATATTATAGTATTATAGTAGTATATAGTAGTATTGTAGTATTGTAGTAGTATATTATAGTATTATAGTAGTATATCATAGTATTGTAGTATTGTAGTAGTATATCGTAGTATTGTAGTATTATAGTAGTATATCGTAGTATTATAGTATAGTAGTATATAGTAGTATTGTAGTAGTATATTATAGTATTATAGTAGTATATCGTAGTATTGTAGTATTGTAGTAGTATATCGTAGTATTGTAGTATTATAGTAGTATATAGTAGTATTGTAGTAGTATATCATAGTATTGTAGTATTATAGTAGTATATCGTAGTATTGTGGTATTATAGTAGTATATCGTAGTATTGTAGTATATTATAGTATTATAGTAGTATATCATAGTATTGTAGTATTGTAGTAGTATATCATAGTATTGTAGTATTATAGTAGTATATCGTAGTATTATAGTATTGTAGTAGTATATCGTAGTATTGTAGTATTATAGTAGTATATTATAGTATTATAGTAGTATATCGTAGTATTATAGTATTGTAGTAGTATATCGTAGTATTGTAGTATTATAGTATTGTAGTAGTATATCGTAGTATTGTAGTATTATAGTAGTATATAGTAGTATTGTAGTAGTATATCGTAGTATTGTAGTATTATAGTAGTATATCGTAGTATTATAGTAGTATATCGTAGTATTATAGTATTGTAGTAGTATATAGTAGTATTGTAGTAGTATATCGTAGTATTGTAGTATTATAGTAGTATATCGTAGTATTGTGGTATTATAGTAGTATATCGTAGTATTGTAGTATTATAGTAGTATATCGTAGTATTGTGGTATTATAGTAGTATATCGTAGTATTGTAGTATATTATAGTATTATAGTAGTATATCATAGTATTGTAGTATTGTAGTAGTATATCATAGTATTGTAGTATTATAGTAGTATATCGTAGTATTATAGTATTGTAGTAGTATATCGTAGTATTGTAGTATTATAGTAGTATATTATAGTATTATAGTAGTATATCGTAGTATTATAGTATTGTAGTAGTATATCGTAGTATTGTAGTATTATAGTATTGTAGTAGTATATCGTAGTATTGTAGTATTATAGTAGTATATAGTAGTATTGTAGTAGTATATCGTAGTATTGTAGTATTATAGTAGTATATCGTAGTATTATAGTAGTATATCGTAGTATTGTAGTATTATAGTAGTATATCGTAGTATTGTGGTATTATAGTAGTATATCGTAGTATTGTAGTATTATAGTAGTATATCGTAGTATTGTAGTATTATAGTATATCGTAGTATTGTAGTATTATAGTAGTATATCGTAGTATTGTGGTATTATAGTAGTATATCGTAGTATTGTAGTATTATAGTAGTATATCGTAGTATTGTAGTATTATAGTAGTATATCGTAGTATTGTGGTATTATAGTAGTATATCATAGTATTGTAGTATTATAGTAGTATATCGTAGTATTGTGGTATTATAGTAGTATATCGTAGTATTGTAGTATTATAGTAGTATATCGTAGTATTGTAGTATTATAGTAGTATATCGTAGTATTGTAGTATTATAGTATATCGTAGTATTGTAGTATTATAGTAGTATATCGTAGTATTGTGGTATTATAGTAGTATATCGTAGTATTGTAGTATTATAGTAGTATATCGTAGTATTGTGGTATTATAGTAGTATATCATAGTATTGTAGTATTATAGTAGTATATCGTAGTATTGTGGTATTATAGTAGTATATCGTAGTATTGTAGTATTATAGTAGTATATCGTAGTATTGTAGTATTATAGTAGTATATCGTAGTATTGTGGTATTATAGTAGTATATCGTAGTATTGTGGTATTATAGTAGTATATCATAGTATTGTAGTATTATAGTAGTATATCGTAGTATTGTAGTATTATAGTAGTATATCGTAGTATAACTGAACGAACCCTGTCTTCTATAGCCTCCGTCTCAAAGGTTCCTACATTAAGCTCTTCTGTTAGTGTAGCATTAGACACGTTAGCATGACAGCATGGTGGAATTATGAAGCTAAGCTAGCTAAGTAGCCGGCGTCTGAATGTAAACGACTTCCTTCCTGTTCTCCGTCAGCGAGGAGGCTTTTATCACGTCAGCAGAGATTCAGAGTTTCTGCTTCAGTTCTTTATCAAACAGGAAGACACCATGAGATCCTGGAGAAACCTCAACACCATAAAGATATAATACTATTATAAGTTATAATACTCAGACAGGATGAGCAGATAGATGTTGTAACAGGGAGTGTGTTCGGAGCCGTCCGTCCATCACGGGAACTAAAATTAGCCAACAGGAAATAGCTGCTCTCATTCCTCTCATAGTTGGCCAGAACATTATTTTCCAACGTTCTTTGAAACAAAAACATCTCGTCTGTGTTTCCAGTTCAAACTGATCAGAGAACAGAGATCAGAGATCAGAGTTCAGAGATCAGAGTTCAGAAATCAGAGTTCAGAGATCAGAGTTCAGAGATCAGAGTTCAGAAATCAGAGTTCAGAGATCAGAGTTCAGAGATCAGAGTTCAGAGTTCAGAGATCAGAGTTCAGAGTACAGAGAACAGAGTTCAGAGTTCAGAGAACAGAGTTCAGAGTTCAGAGATCAGAGATCAGAGTTCAGAGAACAGAGTTCAGAGATCAGAGATCAGAGTTCAGAGATCAGAGATCAGAGTTCAGAGATCAGAGATCAGAGTTCAGAGTTCAGAGTTCAGAGAACAGAGTTCAGAGTTCAGAGATCAGAGATCAGAGTTCAGAGATCAGAGTTCAGAGTACAGAGAACAGAGTTCAGAGTTCAGAGATCAGAGTTCAGAGTTCAGAGAACAGAGTTCAGAGTTCAGAGATCAGAGATCAGAGTTCAGAGTTCAGAGATCAGAGATCAGAGTTCAGAGTACAGAGAACAGAGTTCAGAGTTCAGATATCAGAGATCAGAGTTCAGAGTTCAGAGAACAGAGTTCAGAGATCAGAGATCAGAGTTCAGAGTTCAGAGATCAGAGATCAGAGATCAGAGTTCAGAGTTCAGAGAACAGAGTTCAGAGTTCAGAGATCAGAGTTCAGAGATCAGAGTACAGAGAACAGAGTTCAGAGTTCAGAGATCAGAGTTCAGAGTTCAGAGAACAGAGTTCAGAGTTCAGAGATCAGAGTTCAGAGATCAGAGATCAGAGTTCAGAGTACAGAGAACAGAGTTCAGAGTTCAGAGATCAGAGTTCAGAGTTCAGAGAACAGAGTTCAGAGATCAGAGATCAGAGTTCAGAGATCAGAGATCAGAGATCAGAGTTCAGAGTTCAGAGAACAGAGTTCAGAGATCAGAGATCAGAGTTCAGAGATCAGAGATCAGAGTTCAGAGATCAGAGTTCAGAGATCGGAGATCACAGATCAGACTAAATGTTACGTACATCTCCAGCACCATGACGATGTCAGACTTGCCCTCGAAGGCGTCGATACACTGGACCAGTTTGGGGTGATGGAGGCTGTTCATGATGCCGATCTCATGCCGGACGTTGTCCTTCTCCTTCGCCGAGTACGCCTTGATGAACTTCCCCGCCCAAACCTTCTTCGTCGCCTTCTCCACCAGTTTGAAGACCTGACCGAACTTCCCCCTGTCACACAACCACAGCACAGTGTTTCCTCCACATTAACAGACCTTTTAAATCTTCATAATAATCATATTAACTGTGAGTCCCAAACCGGGTATGAACCGCACCTTAACTCCTAAACCGGGTCTGAACCGCACCTTGACTCCTAAACCGGGTATGAACCGCACCTTGACTCTTATAAATCGGGTCTGAACCGCACCTTCACTCCTAAACCGGGTATGAACCGCACCTTGACTCCTATAAACCGGGTATGAACCGCACCTTGACTCCTATAAACCGGGTATGAACCGCACCTTGACTCCTAAACCGGGTATGAACCGCACCTTGACTCCTATAAACCGGGTCTGAACCGCACCTTGACTCCTAAACCGGGTATGAACCGCACCTTGACTCCTATAAACCGGGTATGAACCGCACCTTGACTCCTATAAACCGGGTATGAACCGCACCTTGACTCCTAAACCGGGTATGAACCGCACCGTGACTCCTAAAACAGGTATGAACCGCACCTTGACTCCTAAACTGGGTATGAACCGCACCTTGACTCCTAAACCGGGTATGAACCGCACCTTGACTCTTATAAATCGGGTCTGAACCACACCTTCACTCCTAAACCGGGTATGAACCGCACCTTGACTCCTAAACCGGGTCTGAACCGCACCTTGACTCCTAAACCGTGTATGAACCGCACCTTGACTCCTAAACCGGGTATGAACCACACCTTGACTCGTATAAACCGGTTATGAACTGCACCGTGACTCCTAAACCGGGTATGAACCGCACTTTGACTCCTATAAACCGGGTATGAACCGCACCTTGACTTCTATAAACCGTTTATGAACCAAACCGTGACTCCTAAACCGGGTATGAACCGCACCGTGACTCCTAAAACGGGTATGAACCGCACCTTGACTCCTAAACTGGGTATGAACCGCACTTTGACTCCTAAACCGTGTATGAACCGCACCTTGACTCCTAAACCGGGTATGAACCGCACCTTGACTCCTATAAATCGGGTATGAACCACACCTTGACTTCTATAAACCGTATATGAACCGAACTGTGACTCCTAAACTGGGTATGAACAGCACCTTGACTCCTATAAACCGGGTATGAACCGCACCTTGACTCCTATAAACCGGGTCTGAACCGCACCGTGACTCCTAAACCGGGTCTGAACCGCTCCTTGACTCCTATAAACCGGTTATGAACCGCTCCTTGACTCCTATAAACGGGTATGAACCGCACCTTGACTCCTAAACCGGGTATGAACGGAACCATGACTCCTATAAACCGGGTCTGACCCACAACGTGACTCCTATGAACCGGTTATGAACCGCACCGTGACTCCTATAAACCGGGTCTGACCCGCACCTTGACTCCTAAACCGGGTATGAACGGAACCATGACTCCTATAAACCGGGTCTGACCCGCACCTTGACTCCTATAAACCGGGTCTGAACCGCACCTTGACTCCTATAAACCGGGTCTGAACCGCACCTTGAATCCTAAACTGGGTATGAACGGAACCGTGACTCCTATAAAACGGGTATGAACGGAACCATGACTCCTATAAACCGGGTCTGAACCGCACCTTGACTCCTAAACCGGGTATGAACGGAACCATGACTCCTATAAACCGGGTCTGACCCGCACCTTGACTCCTATAAACCGGGTCTGACCCGCACCATGACTCCTGTGTACCGTTACAGCCTCACTGGGAACAGTCTCC
>JAUPFX010000014.1:33021351-33046351 GCA_036937225.1 Sebastes paucispinis | reverse complement strand
GCTAGCGTTAGCTAATGTGTTCAGAGAGTTATTCTACCTCCACTTAATGCTCCGCCACTAAACACGTCACCATGGTGACTAAACACGTCACCATGGTGACTAACAGAGAAGTTAGTCTCATCGCTCTCAGACTGATGGTCCGTGTCCACAGCCTCCGTCCTTCCACGCTTCCCATTCATTGTCTATGTAAGCAGCCGTGCAATGCATTCTGGTAGCGTGGCGACGCGATTCCAGAAACGGAGCGTCACAACGTGACTCGCCGCCTCTCAAAACTCTCTTTTAAACTAAACGTTGTTGATCTAAATAAAGTCAGATTCATCTGTAGGATTATTTCTCTCCTCAGATGTTGTCAGAAACGTCTCAGTGAACTGTCTTCATGAAATAAGAGAAGAAAGGTTCCTAACCAGCCTCCAGACTGCTTCTGGTTTGAAAGCTGAGAGCAGCCAACGGAGGGAAAGAGTTCGTCCAATCAGGTGAGGACAGCCTGTCCTAGTGACAGCCCACCAAGCGTCCAACGCTGGGAAGCGTTGCGTCCCCTCGTGATAAAAACACCCCGTTGGACATAAACCATCACAGGCTCTTATTGTGACAGTCTGCCTATCTCTTCCTGGTGTGTTTGTTTAGATGCAGAGGGACCTGAGTGCCGGGTGGAGTCACACTGAAACACTCCCATAAACACTGAACACATCGGATCCTTCAGCACGAAGTTTGGAAACTTGTGTTTGGTGGATTATTTCTCTGTTGTATCAATGCTAATGGTCATTGTATTTTACATGGTTGGAAAGCCTGTTTATTTACCTTCACAATGATGTCACACTTGTAAGGATCATGTGTTTGTGGGATGAGCAGCACAGCTGATGATGTGGGGAGCCCCGAGAAAAATTTGCCAAAATGCTCCGCCAATGGTAAACAGTGTATTCTCCTGTTGGTACTGACTCTTGTTTTGAGTTGTTTGGTGGATGATTGAACTCTCTATCAGTAACAAGGAACAAACAAGACATATTGATTGATTGAATCCACCGTCAGGAGCCTCAGTAGCGGTGGAAGATCCATACGCAGCCACAACAGCCTGGCACCTCCTCCTCATGCTGGTCACCAACCTGGTCACACGTTGCTGTGGGATGGCGTTCCATTCCTCAACCAGGATTGGTTGCAGGTCAGCCAGCGTGGTTGTGTTGGTCACTCTAACACGTACAGCACGCCCAAGCTGATCCCACAAGTGTTGAATTGGGTTGAGGTGTGGACTCTTGGCAGGCCGTTCCATTCTCTCTCCTCCCACATTGTGGAGGTAGTCTGTGATAACCCTGGCTCTGTGGGGGGGGCGTTGTTTCTTGGAGGATGAAGTTAGGTGCCAGATTGTGGAGATATGGGATCACCACTGGCTGCAGAATCTCATCCTGATATCTCCCTGCATTGAGATGGCCTTCAATGATGACAAGCCTTGTTTTGCCAGTGAGGGAGATGCCCCCCCCCCCCCCCACACCATGACACTGCCCCCACCAAAAGCTGTTACTCCATCGGTTCAACAATCAGCAGAGCGTTCTCCACGTCGTCTCCATACTTTGACCTGCCGTCCAACAGACAGAACCTGGACTCATCACTGAACATGACATTCCCCCACATGTTCAGGTTCCATTGTCTGTGTTGGAGACACCAGCGCAAACAGGCCTGACGGTGAAGGGCAGTCATTGCAGGCTTCCTGGTAGCCTTATGACAATACACTGTTTACCGTTGATGGAGCATTTTGGAACATTGTTCTCAGCGCTCCCCACATCATCAGCTGTGCTGCTCATCCCACAAATGCATGATCCTTACAAGTGTGACATCATTGAGAAGGTAAATAACCAGGCTTTCCAACCATGTAGAATACAATGACCATTAGCATTGATACAACAGAGAAATAATCCACCAAACACAAGTTTAACTACTTTGTTTTTCCAGTATATATATATATAGTATGTATACTATTTATACTATATATAGTATATATACTATATATAGTATAAATAGCAGTATGAGGACAATAACAGCAAACTGGACATGTGTAGTATCTCTATAGTGAACATGAGATGAGATGGAGGCGGTCGGCGTGACGACCAGCAGCTTCTTAAAAGGAGAGAGATTAAATGTGAAGTAAAACAAAGTCTGAGAGGAGGAGAGAGAGAGAGAGAGAGAGACGGACAACCAGGCCTTAAATGGAAGTGAGGGAGACGAGCCATGAAGAGCTCGGAAGACTTTTAGACCAGAACATCTTCCTCCTCCTCCTCTCATCCCCCCCCCGCTCATCCTCTTCCCTCCCTGCTGTGGGTTAACCTCTTCAGAGGACTCAGTGTTCAGTCTGATAAATCCTGCCGACGTTCAGAGAGCTGAAACCTCAAACTAAACTTATTTAACTGAGAAACGTATTTAGTTTAGATCAACGAATACGACTGAATGTGTTCATCAACGACCTCTTCTTCACTCAACGACCTCTTCTTCACTCAACGACATCTTCTTCACTCAACGACATCTTCTTCACTCAACGACCTCTTCTTCACTCAACGACATCTTCTTCACTCAACGACATCTTCTTCACTCAACGACCTCTTCTTCACTCAACGACATCTTCTTCACTCAACGACCTCTTCTTCACTCAACGACCTCTTCTTCACTCAACGACATCTTCTTCACTCAACGACCTCTTCTTCACTCAACGACATCTTCTTCACTCAACGACCTCTTCTTCACTCAACGACCTCTTCTTCACTCAACGACATCTTCTTCACTCAACGACCTCTTCTTCACTCAACGACCTCTTCTTCACTCAACGACATCTTCTTCACTCAACGACATCTTCTTCACTCAACGACATCTTCTTCACTCAACGACATCTTCTTCACTCAACGACATCTTCTTCACTCAACGACATCTTCTTCACTCAACGACATCTTCTTCACTCAACGACATCTTCTTCACTCAACGACCTCTTCTTCACTCAACGACATCTTCTTCACTCAACGACCTCTTCTTCACTCAACGACCTCTTCTTCACTCAACGACATCTTCTTCACTCAACGACCTCTTCTTCACTCAACGACATCTTCTTCACTCAACGACATCTTCTTCACTCAACGACCTCTTCTTCACTCAACGACATCTTCTTCACTCAACGACATCTTCTTCACTCAACGACCTCTTCTTCACTCAACGACCTCTTCTTCACTCAACGACATCTTCTTCACTCAACGACCTCTTCTTCACTCAACGACCTCTTCTTCACTCAACGACATCTTCTTCACTCAACGACCTCTTCTTCACTCAACGACCTCTTCTTCACTCAACGACCTCTTCTTCACTCAACGACCTCTTCTTCACTCAACGACATCTTCTTCACTCAACGACCTCTTCTTCACTCAACGACCTCTTCTTCACTCAACGACATCTTCTTCACTCAACGACATCTTCTTCATGACGATGACGAGACGATGATTCTGAAACAGACCTCTGGACGTGGTTAGCCTAGCTTAGCACAAAGACTGGAGGCAGGTGGAAACTGCTAGCCAGCGCAGCAACAACAAACAGCTAGCATAAACAACTAACAGCTACAGCTAGCATAAACAACAACATGTTTAGTTGAAACTTCCCCTGAATCCACCAAAGACCAGGACAGAGCTGCTAACATTAGCTTAGCTCTGATAGCATCCAGGAAAGACTCCGTCAGTCCTGAACCCAACAAACTACTACAGCTAGCTTATGCTATGCTAACTCTTAGCTATGGGAGTAATACTAGATTGATACTGGAGGTGGTAAGCTAGTTAGCTGGACATGCTAACGTTAGCAGCTAACATTAAAGCACATAAAAAAACTTCAGAGACCCTCGTTATCGCTTCCCTCGTTAACGCTCCCACCGTTAACGTTTCCCATCGTTAACGTTCCCCTCGTTAACGTTTCCCATCGTTAACGTTCCCCTCGTTAACGTTTCCCATCGTTAACGTTCCCCTCGTTAACGTTCCCCTCGAGATCATAACCATCCACAGACCTCCATCCATCCACAGACCTCCAACCGCAGACCTCCATCCATCCACAGACCTCCATCCATCCACAGACCCGGTCCAACTGACCCAGACCAGAACAGACCCGGTCCAACTGACCCAGACCAGAACGGGTCCAACTGACCCAGACCAGAACAGACCCGGTCCAACTGACCAACTAGGTCCACTCGGTCATCCACGATTACAAACCAACCAATCAGAATCCAGTGTCTGACCCGACACCATAACAACGAACTAAACTATATTCACTGTATTCATGTTGAGTTCACCTCAACGGGCTGAGAGATACTTACAGCTAGCCATCTGCTGAGAGATAACCAGATAGCTATTTACAGTCATCAGTTTAGTGATAGATCATTATAGCTAGTGTAAACCAGTGGGACACAACCAGACGGATGCTGGTATCACCATGACAACAACAAGTAAAGACGGTTAAAACCATTAACACCAAGAGAGGACAGGCGGAGGACAGGCGGAGGACAAGATGTGTATGGTCCTCAGAAGGGGGGGGGGGGCAGGAAGCAGCGGGGCTGATGGGAAATGTGGTCTTAAAGTGGAGAAGAGAGCTGAATGATAATGTGACAGTGAAGCTTTCAATGATCCACAGAGACGCTAAAATAGAAACCTGTGTGTGTGTGTGTGTGTGTGTGTGTGTGTGTGTGTGTGTGTGTCGGTCTATGTGTGTGTGTGGGAACCGGCGCTCCCGGCCTGCAGCTCCTTATTGGGACAAAAGGAAAGAAGCTGCTGCTGCATATTTTGGAAACTCACTCTCCGAGGTCGGAGTCGCCTTCTTGGACTTCTTGTCAGCCGGAGAGTTTTCTGCCAGATCTGAAGAGAGAGAGAGAGGGAGAGAGAGAGAGAGAGAGAGAGAGAGAGAGAGGGGACAGAGAGAGAGAGAGAGAGGGACAGAGAGAGAGAGAGAGAGGGACAGAGAGAGAGAGAGAGAGAGACAGAGAGAGAGAGAGAGAGACAGATAGAGAGAGAGAGACAGAGAGAGAGGGAGAGAGAGAGGGACAGAGAGAGAGAGAGAGAGAGAGAGAGAGAGGGACAGAGAGAGAGAGAGAGAGAGAGAGAGAGAGGGACAGAGAGAGAGAGAGAGAGAGAGAGAGAGAGGGACAGAGAGAGAGAGAGAGAGGGACAGAGAGAGAGAGAGAGACAGATAGAGAGAGAGAGGGACAGAGAGAGAGAGAGAGAGAGACAGAGAGAGAGAGAGAGAGAGAGACAGATAGAGAGAGAGAGACAGAGAGAGAGGGAGAGAGAGAGGGACAGAGAGAGAGAGAGAGAGAGAGAGAGAGAGGGACAGAGAGAGAGAGAGAGAGAGAGAGAGAGACAGAGAGAGAGAGAGAGAGAGAGACAGATAGAGAGAGAGAGACAGAGAGAGAGGGAGAGAGAGAGGGACAGAGAGAGAGAGAGAGAGAGAGAGAGAGAGAGGGACAGAGAGAGAGAGAGAGAGGGACAGAGAGAGAGAGAGAGAGAGAGAGAGAGAGAGGGACAGAGAGAGAGAGAGAGAGGGACAGAGAGAGGGACAGAGAGAGGGACAGAGAGAGAGGGACAGAGAGAGGGACAGAGAGAGGGACAGAGAGAGGGACAGAGAGAGGGACAGAGAGAGAGGGACAGAGAGAGGGACAGAGAGAGAGGTAGAGAGAGAGAGGGACAGAGAGAGGGAGAGAGAGAGAGAGAGAGACAGAGAGGGAGAGAGAGAGAGAGAGAGAGACAGAGAGGGAGAGAGAGAGAGAGAGAGAGACAGAGAGGGAGAGACAGAGAGAGAGAGAGAGAGACAGAGAGAGAGAGAGACAGAGAGAGAGAGAGAGAGACAGAGGGAGAGACAGAGAGGGAGAGCGAGAGAGAGAGAGCGAGGTAGAGGGGGGGTTAATTTAATATACAACTTTATTAGCTCATAATGTTTTCACAGTTCAGAGAAGTGTTGAAGATGTAATGTTTGATTTGGGGGATATGATGGAAACTAGCAGAAAGAAAAGGAGCAGCTCCAACAGAGACTGAAACTCCTGAGACGTGTTTAAGAGCTGCTGGAAGACTCTCTGAGGTTTTAGTGAAATCTGCTGTTATTATTTAGATTCAGATGAAGAGTCTCAGTTCATCATGAAGAGACTCAGTTCATCATGAAGAGACTCAGTTCATCATGAAGAGTCTCAGTTCATCATGAAGAGTCTCAGTTCATCATGAAGAGTCTCAGTTCATCATGAAGAGTCTCAGTTCATCATGAAGAGACTCAGTTCATCATGAAGAGTCTCAGTTCATCATGAAGAGACTCAGTTCATCATGAAGAGTCTCAGTTCATCATGAAGAGACTCAGTTCATCATGAAGAGTCTCAGTTCATCATGAAGAGTCTCAGTTCATCATGAAGAGTCTCAGTTCATCATGAAGAGACTCAGTTCATCATGAAGAGTCTCAGTTCATCATGAAGAGTCTCAGTTCATCATGAAGAGACTCAGTTCATCATGAAGAGTCTCAGTTCATCATGAAGAGTCTCAGTTCATCATGAAGAGTCTCAGTTCATCATGAAGAGACTCAGTTCATCATGAAGAGTCTCAGTTCATCATGAAGAGTCTCAGTTCATCATGAAGAGTCTCAGTTCATCATGAAGAGTCTCAGTTCATCATGAAGAGTCTCAGTTCATCATGAAGAGTCTCAGTTCATCATGAAGAGACTCAGTTCATCATGAAGAGTCTCAGTTCATCATGAAGAGACTCAGTTCATCATGAAGAGTCTCAGTTCATCATGAAGAGACTCAGTTCATCATGAAGAGTCTCAGTTCATCATGAAGAGACTCAGTTCATCATGAAGAGTCTCAGTTCATCATGAAGAGACTCAGTTCATCATGAAGAGACTCAGTTCATCATGAAGAGTCTCAGTTCATTGTCCCACAGAGACATACTCTTTGTCTCACACAGCGACCGGCTCATCTGCTGACAGCTAACAGCTAACAGCTACACAGCTAACAGCTAACAGCTACACAGCTAACAGCTACACAGCTAACAGCTAACAGCTACACAGCTAACAGCTACACAGCTAACAGCTACACAGCTAACAGCTAACAGCTACACAGCTACACAGCTACACAGCTAACAGCTAACAGCTAACAGCTAACAGCTACACAGCTACACAGCTAACAGCTACACAGTTAACAGCTAACAGCTACACAGCTAACAGCTAACAGCTACACAGCTACACAGCTAACAGCTACACAGCTAACAGCTAACAGCTAACAGCTACACAGCTACACAGCTAACAGCTACACAGTTAACAGCTAACAGCTACACAGCTAACAGCTAACAGCTACACAGCTACACAGCTAACAGCTACACAGCTAACAGCTAACAGCTACACAGCTACACAGCTAACAGCTAACAGCTACACAGCTACACAGCTAACAGCTAACAGCTACACAGCTACACAGCTAACAGCTACACAGCTAACAGCTAACAGCTACACAGTTAACAGCTAACAGCTACACAGCTACACAGCTAACAGCTAACAGCTACACAGCTACACAGCTAACAGCTACACAGCTACACAGCTAACAGCTACACAGCTACACAGCTAACAGCTACACAGTTAACAGCTAACAGCTACACAGCTACACAGCTAACAGCTAACAGCTAACAGCTACACAGCTACACAGCTAACAGCTAACAGCTACACAGCTAACAGCTACACAGCTACACAGCTAACAGCTAACAGCTACACAGCTAACAGCTAACAGCTACACAGTTAACAGCTAACAGCTAACAGCTACACAGCTAACAGCTACACAGCTAACAGCTAACAGCTAACAGCTACACAGCTAACAGCTACACAGCTAACAGCTACACAGCTAACAGCTACACAGCTAACAGCTACACAGTTAACAGCTAACAGCTACACAGCTAACAGCTACACAGCTAACAGCTACACAGTTAACAGCTAACAGCTACACAGCTAACAGCCAACAGCTACACAGCCAACAGCTACACAGCTAACAGCTAACAGCTACACAGCTAACAGCTACACAGCTAACAGCTACACAGCTAACAGCTAACAGCCAACAGCTACACAGGTAACAGCTACACAGCTAACAGCTACACAGCTAACAGCTAACAGCTACACAGCTAACAGCTAACAGCTAACAGCTAACAGCTACACAGCTAACAGCTAACAGCTAACAGCTACACAGCTAACAGCTAACAGCTACACAGCTAACGATAACAGAGGTTCCATTCAGTTCCAGTATGGTGCTCTCAAGCTCTGCCCAGTAAAAATTAGTATTGTGTGTCATGAAGTGTTCAAATGTGGCGGTATTGCATTCGCTTTACCGCACCGTTGTGACGGAAAGAGAGCTGAGCCAGAAGGAAAAACTCTGGATCTACTGGTCAGTCTTCGTTCCTACTCTCACCTCTGGTCATGAGGGCTGGGTCAGGACCCAAAGAACGAGATCGCGGGTACAAGCGGCTGAAATGTGTTTCCTCAGGAGGGTGTCTGGCGTCTCCCTTAGAAATAGGGTGAGAAGCTCAGTCCTCCGTGAGGGACTCGGAGTAGAGCCGCTGCTCCTTTGCGTCGAAAGGAGCCAGCTGAGGTGGTTCATCTAGTACGGATGCCTCCTGGGCGCCTCCATAGGGAGGTGTTCCATGTACGACCATCTAGGAGGACGCCACGGGGAAGACCCAGGACTAGGTGGAGAGATCAGATCTCCACACTGGCCTGGGAACGCCTCGGGATCCCCCAGTCAGAGCTGGTTAATGTGCCCCGGGAAAGGGAAGTTTGGGGTCTCCTGCTGGAGCTGTTGCCCCCCCGACCCGACCCAACCCGACCCAACCCGACCCAACCCGACCCGACCCGACCCCAGATAACAGGCTGAAGATGGATGGATGGATGGAAGATGACGTGCGTTATCACATTAACTTAGACAGCCATAATTAAAGTATGAAAACGGAGTGTAGTGTATTATGATGGTAACTTTATACAGAACAGGATCCCTCATGTTAAAGGATCCTTAACGCCGTCCTCTGACTCTCTGATCAACACTCAAACTGATGAAAACCGTCTTTAGACGTCCATGACCCTCAGAGGACGGTTCTCACTGAACTCCCATCAGCCTCGGCTGCACTCGGGACGCTAACACGCTAGTTTGTAGGAAGCTAACTCAGAGATGTTTGATAGATAAACTCTGTTTGTGAACATTTATTCTAATTACAGGAAACTCCAACCAGACAGAGACGCTGAGACAAGAGCTTGTTTTCTACTCTGCTGTTCGCTGAGACTTCTCTCTGCTTTATGACTCTACTTTATAGATTTATACAGATATATATATATATAGACAGATATATACAGTATATAGATAGTATGCATTAAAGTCTAAGTATACTTGGCTCATACTGAGAAGTAAATGATGAATACATGAGGTTCTTACCGTCTACTAGAACCATACAGGAACATTCAGCTTTGCCTGCTGAGTTCTCAGCTCTGCATTTATACTGTCCTTCATCCTCTGGTAGAGCTTTATCTATAGTCAGAGAGCACAGGCCTCCTGCAACACAACACAACATCTTATATTCATATAATATCATACAATATCATATAATGCAACACAACACAACATGTTATATTCATATAATAAAATATCATATAATATAATATTATAACCCTCTGGTAGAGCTTTATCTGTAGTCAGTGTGTATGAGGGAAGTGAGTGGTGAAGCAAGAGAGAGAGTAGTAGTAGTAGTATGTCAGTACTACCATCTAGACGTAGTAGTAGTATGTCAGTACTATGATCTAGATGTAGTAGTAGTAGTATGTCAGTACTATGATCTAGACGTAGTAGTAGTATGTCAGTACTACTATATAGACGTAGTAGTAGTATGTCAGTACTATGATCTAGATGTAGTAGTAGTAGTATGTCAGTACTATGATCTAGACGTAGTAGTAGTATGTCAGTACTACCATCTAGACGTAGTAGTAGTATGTCAGTACTATGATCTAGATGTAGTAGTAGTAGTATGTCAGTACTATGATCTAGACGTAGCAGTAGTATGTCAGTACTACCATCTAGACGTAGTAGTAGTATGTCAGTACTACCATATAGATGTAGTAGTAGTATGTCAGTACTATGATCTAGACGTAGTAGTAGTATGTCAGTACTACTATATAGACGTAGTAGTAGTATGTCAGTACTACTATATAGACGTAGTAGTAGTATGTCAGTACTACTATATAGATGTAGTAGTAGTATGTCAGTACTACTATATAGACGTAGTAGTAGTATGTCAGTACTACTATATAGACGTAGTAGTAGTATGTCAGTACTACTATATAGATGTAGTAGTAGTATGTCAGTACTATGATCTAGACGTAGTAGTAGTATGTCAGTACTACTATATAGATGTAGTAGTAGTATGTCAGTACTATGATCTAGACGTAGTAGTAGTATGTCAGTACTACTATATAGATGTAGTAGTAGTATGTCAGTACTGCTATATAGATGTAGTAGTAGTATGTCAGTACTATGATCTAGACGTAGTAGTAGTATGTCAGTACTACTATAATGATGTAGTAGTAGTATGTCAGTACTATGATCTAGATGTAGTAGTAGTATGTCAGTACTATGATCTAGATGTAGTAGTAGTATGTCAGTACTATGATCTAGATGTAGTAGTAGTATGTCAGTACTATGATCTAGACGTAGTAGTAGTATGTCAGTACTATGATCTAGATGTAGTAGTAGTATGTCAGTACTATGATCTAGACGTAGTAGTAGTATGTCAGTACTATGATCTAGATGTAGTAGTAGTATGTCAGTACTACTATATAGATGTAGTAGTAGTATGTCAGTACTATGATCTAGATGTAGTAGTATAGCGGTGAGTCCAGCTGTCGTCTCGGTGACCTCTGACCTTCACCATGTGACCTGAGAGTCAGTCTGGAGGATAAACACTGTGTGGAGGATCAGCTCTCCTGCAGACTGAAATAACAGACGGGATTACCCTCCACTATGTCCACATATACACACTCAGAGTGTCTCCGTCTCTGGGAGGACATCTAAAGAGACAATCTGTGTGTCCTTAACATCCAGCGTCTGGTTCTGGTGCTGGTGCTGGTGCTGGTTCTGGTTCTGGTTCTGGTTCTGATTCTGGTGCTGGTGCTGATGCTGGTGCTGGTTCTGGTTCCTCCAGTAGTGCTGGTCATTAAAGCGTTACTTCAGTGACTCAGTGTGTGAATCTTTAATAAAGAACATGAAGTCTGGTGCTGAGAGTCAACAGCTGATAACACTGGAGACTACACTTCCCATGATGCACCTGGACACTGTCTTTCATTAGAGCCACACGCTGTCGTCTGATGACATCACTGTGACATCACTGTGACATCACTGTGACATCACAGACGACTAACCAGGAACCAGATCTATGAAACCGATCAGTGGATTCATTGATTCGGTTTTTATTTGGTTTCAGCTTCTCAGAAATGTCTGTTCTGTTCTGTCTGTTCTGTCTGTTCTGTTCTGTCTGTTCTGTCTGTTCTGTCTGTTCTGTTCTGTTCTGTTCTGTTCTGTCTGTTCTGTTCTGTCTGTTCTGTTCTGTCCTGTTCTGTCTGTTCTGTCTGTTCTGTTCTGTCTGTTCTGTTCTGTCTGTTCTGTCTGTTCTGTTCTGTCTGTTCTGTTCTGTCTGTTCTGTCTGTTCTGTCTGTTCTGTTCTGTCTGTTCTGTTCTGTTCTGTTCTGTCTGTTCTGTCTGTTCTGTTCTGTTCTGTTCTGTCTGTTCTGTCTGTTCTGTTCTGTTTTGTTCTGTTCTGTTCTGTTCTGTCTGTTCTGTCTGTTCTGTTCTGTTCTGTTCTGTTCTGTTTTGTTCTGTTCTGTCTGTTCTGTTCTGTTCTGTTCTGTTCTGTTCTGTCTGTTCTGTTTGTTCTGTTCTGTTCTGTTCTGTTCTGTTCTGTTCTGTCTGTTCTGTTCTGTTCTGTTCTGTCTGTTCTGTCTGTTCTGTTCTGTTCTGTTCTGTCTGTTCTGTTCTGTCTGTTCTGTCTGTTCTGTTCTGTTCTGTTCTGTTCTGTTCTGTTCTGTCTGTTCTGTTCTGTTTGTTCTGTTCTGTTCTGTTCTGTTCTGTTCTGTCTGTTCTGTTCTGTTCTATTCTGTTCTGTCTGTTCTGTTCTGTTCTGTTCTGTTTGTTCTGTTCTGTTCTGTCTGTTCTGTTCTGTTCTGTCTGTTCTGTTCTGTTCTGTTCTGTCTGTTCTGTTCTGTCTGTTCTGTCTGTTCTGTTCTGTCTGTTCTGTTCTGTTCTGTTCTGTCTGTTCTGTTCTGTTTTGTTCTGTTCTGTTCTGTTCTGTCTGTTCTGTCTGTTCTGTTCTGTCTGTTCTGTTCTGTTTTGTCTGTTCTGTTCTGTTCTGTTCTGTCTGTTCTGTCTGTTCTGTTCTGTTCTGTTCTGTCTGTTCTGTTCTGTTCTGTTCTGTCTGTTCTGTTCTGTTCTGTTCTGTCTGTTCTGTCTGTTCTGTTCTGTTCTGTCTGTTCTGTTCTGTTCTGTTCTGTTCTGTCTGTTCTGTTCTGTTCTGTTCTGTTCTGTTCTGTCTGTTCTGTTCTGTTCTGTCTGTTCTGTCTGTTCTGTTCTGTTCTGTCTGTTCTGTTCTGTTCTGTTTTGTCTGTTCTGTTCTGTTCTGTTCTGTCTGTTCTGTTCTGTTCTGTTCTGTCTGTTCTGTTCTGTCTGTTCTGTTCTGTTCTGTTCTGTCTGTTCTGTCTGTTCTGTTCTGTCTGTTCTGTTCTGTTCTGTTCTGTTCTGTTCTGTTCTGTCTGTTCTGTCTGTTCTGTTCTGTTCTGTTCTGTTCTGTTTGTTCTGTTCTGTCTGTTCTGTTCTGTCTGTTCTGTTCTGTTCTGTTCTGTTCTGTTTGTTCTGTTCTGTCTGTTCTGTCTGTTCTGTTCTGTTTGTTCTGTTTGTTCTGTTCTGTTCTGTTCTGTTCTGTCTGTTCTGTTCTGTTCTGTTTGTTCTGTTCTGTCTGTTCTGTTCTGTTCTGTTCTGTTTGTTCTGTTCTGTTCTGTTCTGTTCTGTCTGTTCTGTCTGTTCTGTTCTGTTCTGTTCTGTCTGTTCTGTTCTGTTCTGTCTGTTCTGTCTGTTCTGTTCTGTTCTGTCTGTTCTGTCTGTTCTGTTCTGTTCTGTTCTGTTTGTTCTGTTCTGTTCTGTTCTGTTCTGTTCTGTCTGTTCTGTTCTGTTCTGTTCTGTCTGTTCTGTTCTGTTCTGTCTGTTCTGTCTGTTCTGTTCTGTTCTGTCTGTTCTGTCTGTTCTGTTCTGTTCTGTTCTGTTTGTTCTGTTCTGTTCTGTTCTGTTCTGTTCTGTCTGTTCTGTTCTGTTCTGTTCTGTCTGTTCTGTTCTGTTCTGTCTGTTCTGTCTGTTCTGTTCTGTTCTGTCTGTTCTGTCTGTTCTGTTCTGTTCTGGGGGTGAGGGCGGGCACATTTCTTATTTTTTATTCATTGACTGGATTTTGTGTAGTTTTATATTTTTGTGCAAATAAAATTAATTAATTAAAAAAAATAAGTGTTTGTTAATGTATTAAGATATTAATGTGTGCTGTTTAAAGATGATTATAATAAAACAGCTGTATTCATATTGAATAGGTCTTAATAATATAGTAATAAACCATTTATTGCATGATTATATCCTGATTATACACACCAGACTGAAGTTACCTTTTTACTTTTATTTACTTTTTTGTTTTTTCTCTTTTCTGTACTATTTCTTTTTACTATTTCTTTTGCTATTTTTTTTAAACTATTTTCTTTTACTATTTTTTTTACTGTTTTTTACTATTTTCTATAATATTTTGTTTTATTATTTTTTATTATTTTTATTTACTATTTTGTTTTACTATTTTTAAAACTATTGTTTTGACTATTTCTTTACGTATTTATTTTTTACTGTTTTTTTACTATTTTTTTAAACTATTGTTTAATTATTTTTTTTAACATTTTTTTTCTACTATTCTGTAACATTTTATAGATCGACTGATTAATCAATTAATAAAGAAAAATGAATCAACAGTGAAATCATCTTTAGCTCCGGTTAACTGACGGAAGGCCTGAAGGAGAAACGTCCTCACAAGTACAGTAAGACAGACGAGTGTGTGTGTGTGTGTGTGTGTGTCCTATGTAAAGTGATCTGTTCACTATGAAATACCAACAATAGTCTGACGGCGCTGTCACGCATCACATCCTGTTGTTTCAGATCTGTGTTCTATTAATAGAGTCTGAATCCATCAACAGTTGCTTCAAACTCTCACAACTTTATTTAAACACATCAGCGTGTGCGTGTGACCTCTGACCTTCGTTGGTGAGGACGATGAACTTTGACGACTTGATGATCTTTCCGTCCAGCGTCCAGGTGACGGCGGCGTCCGCAGGATCCGAGGCGGCGAGGCAGCACTGCAGCCGGAGCCGCTGCCCGTCCAGCACCGTCACGTCGCTCAGCTTCTCCACCAACTCCGGCGCCTTCTTCCCTACTCCGCCTCCACCAGAGCTCTTCTTCTCGTTAATCCCTCCGTCCACGCAGTTGTTCACCGCCACCTTCCCGCTCTCCCCGTTCTTCTCGGGGCTCGCCGGCTTCTTCTTGTTGGCGAGGACGGAGCGGAAGTCGGCGGTGTTCTTTCCGGGCGTCTCTGCAGGTTTGTTGGCGTTGCCGGCGGCGCCCTTCTTCCCCAACACGGCACGGAAGTCCACCTGCTGCGGGGAGTTCCCCTTGCGGTCCTCCTCCATCTTGGCTTTGACGCCCTTGAGGTTGGCCTTAAAATCCATCTGGTGGTGGTGGCGGTGCTCAACGACGGCGGCGGCAGCGGCGAGGCTGGCCTCCCTCGGCTCCTCTTCCTGGTTGGTTTTGGCGTTAGAAGCTCGCCGTCCCAGCAGCGAGCGAAAGTCGAGCTGCTGCGCCTCCCTCTGTCGCAGCTCCTCTTCGCCACGCTCCCTGGTTTCCACACGGCGCTTCAGGAGGCCTCGGGGAGGGCTGGCGGTGGCGGCGGCTTTGGCGGTGGCGGCGGCGGCGGTGGTGGCGGCGGCCCTGGCGGGAGAGGCTTGGTCGCCCTCCTTCTTCTTTTGCAGGTGCAGGAGTTGCTGGTTCTCCTTCTGCTCCTCGTTGGCCTCCTGCCGACTGACACCACGGCTGCTGCTGCTGCTGCTGCTCTGCTCCACGCCTCCTCCTCCTCCTCTGGCGCCTCCTCTCAGAACCACGGGCCCAGCTGCTCCTCCTCCTCCTCCTCCTCCTCTTCCTCCTCCTCCGGCTGCAGGGCTGGACCAACGAGCAGAGGAGGGGGGGAGAGAGTACACAGAGTTGGGTTAAAGCCCCCCTGCAGGCTCCGCCCCCTACAGCTGGGGGGGGGGGGCTGGACCGCTACTCTAAATGTCCTCGTTACATCACAAGTGACTGGACTGCCCTTATATGGGCGTCCACCCAGACCAGCCTGATGTAAACAGAGAGTCTTCCTCCTCCTTCCTCGTCCCACTTACTTTATCTCACTGGGAGTTCTCTCTCTCTCTATTCTCTCATCATCTCATAATTTCATCATTTCATCATTTCATCATCTCATCATCTCATCATTTCATCATCTCATCATCTCATCATCTCATCATTTCATCATTTCATCATCTCATTCATTCTGTTTTAAAGTTGCAGAATATTTTGTGTAAAAACAAAACCCCCATTTTTCCCTCCAGATTTAGAGGAAACGCCGGCTGTGATTGGTCGGGATGATATGGACGGATTAGAGAAGCTTTATGTGGATCTGTGGATGTAAAACAGACGGATGGACGGATGGACGGACGGATGGATGGATGAGGAGGACGAGTGGAGACAGAGGGATGTAAACAGGATGAATGGAGAGAGATCAATGGATAGATGAGGCAAAATAAACAGTTGAGGATGAAGAGATGATGGAGTGAAATAAACTTCAGCAGAGGAAGACGACAGCAGCTTTAACTTTCAGAAGAATAATAATAATAATAATAATCAGAACTGGAGTGATGATGTTTACACACCACAGATCACCGGTTCCATTCTGCTCCACCAGCAGCAGAGAACCTCCGTTATGATTCACACATCAGACGAGTCCTTGGGATTAATTATGATTCAGTTTCTATCTGCTCATCAACACTGAAAACAGTTCACAGCTCCACTTGTACCCTTCTCAGGACCCGATCCCATCCTGTGACCAAGTATGCCGCAAGTACGCCGCAAGTACACCGCAAGTAAGCCCAAGTTCGCCACAAGTACGCCGCAAGTACGCCGCAAGTATGCCCAAGTACGCCACAAGTACGCCACAAGTATGCCCAAATACACCCAAGTACCACGCAAATACGCCCAAGTACGCCGCATGTACGCCCAAGTACGCCGCAAGTACGCCGCAAGTACGCCACAAGTACGCCACAAGTATGCCCAAGTACGCCGCAAGTACGCCGCAAGTAAGCCCAAGTACGCCGCAAGTACGCCGCAAGTACGCCGCAAGTAAGCCCAAGTACGCCACAAGTACGCCACAAGTATGCCCAAGTACGCCACAAGTACGCCACAAGTATGCCACAAGTATGCCCAAGTACGCCACAAGTGTGCCACAAGTGTGCCACAAGTATGCCCAAATACGCCCAAGTACGCCGCAAGTACGCCCAAGTACGCCCAAGTACGCCACAAGTATGCCGCAAGTATGCCGCAAGTACGCCACAAGTACGCCACAAGTATACCAAAGGGAGCCTGGCCACAAAATGACCAAACGTGTGTTTGGCACGCTCCCGACGCACCTGACTGCGATCTGGCCTCGCTGCCAGGTTAGCATGACGTTGTAGCTAACAGCTAACAGAATCAGGATGCTTCAGATGATAATGTATAAAATAAGTCTCACCTGTTGTCGTCTCCTCCTCGTCCTCCTCGTCCTCTCGTCCCGTCTGTCTCTCCGTCGCTGACAGACAGACAGGCCACGGCGCTGCACTCCCCCACATTGTTTCTGTCACACAGACGGGCAGAGGTTCAGTGCCTTGCTCAACAGCACTTCAACAGAACATCCAACAGTTCTCTGACTTCATGTTGCTATAAAGCCTCCAATGATCTCCAATCTCTGCAATGTAACAAGAATACTAGATACTAGTAGGTACTTATACTACTACTGTAGGAACCTTTGTGGAACCCAAGAACCCTAAATACTCCATGTACCCGACCTCACACCCCGCCGCCACTACTGTCCCTCGTCCCCTGACTGAACTGAACTCCTACCCTACCTAGTATTCTTTCCAGTGCCCTCCCTAGTGCCCTTGCGCCCTTGTCCCCTACTGGATATTCTTTCCAGGTCCATGTAGTCCAGGTTGTGTACATTTGGTCTTCTTGTGTAGTAACTCTTTAATGCAGAGTGAGGTAGAAGCGGAGCCACGTCTGTTTTGGGGGAATCAGGAATCTTAATACCCGACCTACTTCTCCTTTTAGAAGCACCAGACTTATGATTTACAGTCCCTCTGTGACGGGTGGGAACTCTCTATATGATAATATATGAACCTTAATATAAAGATGAGGGGGGGTGTACAGTATGTGAAGAGGAGGATGGATAGATGATGGATGGATTCATGGACGGGGGAGGGGTGCTTCACTCTAATCCTCCCTCAGACTGCAGACCGGAGATCATGGAGGATTATTTCAGCATGTTGCTGTCCACAAAACATCTGCTAACATCTGTAGCTCCGTCAATATATGATGATACAACATTCATACTTCAATATGTCTCACCTCAGGGTGATCAGGTAGTCTCCAGCGTGATGCTTCTGAACTCTCCTGATGACGAAGAAGAAGAAGGAGAAGAAGAAGAAGAAGTATTGACTCAGTACTGACGGTGTCAAGTATTGATTATTACAAGGGTTTGTTGAATACTTGATTCTGATTGGTCAATCACAGCATTCTGCTGTCTGTTATGTATAACAGATCGTTGTTGCGTATAACAGACCGTTGCTGCGTATAACAGACCGTTGCTGCGTATAACAGACCGTTGCTGCGTATAACAGACCGTTGCTATGTATAACAGACCGTTGCTGCACCGTTGCTGCGTATAACAGACCGTTGCTATGTATAACAGACCGTTGCTATGTATAACAGACCGTTGCTATGTATAACAGACCGTTGCTACGTATAACAGACCGTTGCTGTGTATAACAGACCGTTGCTACGTATAACAGACCGTTGCTGCGTATAACAGACCGTTGCTATGTATAACAGACCGTTGCTGCGTATAACAGACCGTTGCTATGTATAACAGACCGTTGCTGCGTATAACAGACCGTTGCTGCGTATAACAGACCGTTGCTACGTATAACAGACCGTTGCTGCGTATAACAGACCGTTGCTATGTATAACAGACCGTTGCTACGTATAACAGACCGTTGCTGCGTATAACAGACCGTTGCTACGTATAACAGACCGTTGCTGCGTATAACAGACCGTTGCTATGTGTAACGTATAATGTGATGTAGATGTTGGACCTGATCAGCAGCGAGACCACGTCTTCTTTCTGCAGTAGTTCGTAGTCTCCTCCAGAGGTCAGAGGTGGACTCAGGTGGGCCCGGGTCCAGGTGTAGCGGGGGATCGGGTCTCCGGCGATGGCGCAGGACAGGAGGATGTGTTGACCCACGACGGCGCTCACCGGTTTGGGTTTGGTGATGAACCAGGGCTGGACTCCGTCCTGGGGCTCTGCACAGAAACACAACCAGGACCAGAACTACAGCGACACCTCGGACCATGAAGCTAACTGACGCTAGCATGCTAATGTCTTACCCTCCACCGTGAGCCGGGCCCGGGTCTGGGCCTCCCCGTACCGGTTCCAGGCCTGGCAGCTGTAGGTCCCGGTGTCCTCTGGGAAAACCTCCTGGATCAGCAGAGTCCAGCGGTTCTGCTCCCTGAGGAGGTGGAAGTCCTCGGACTCCGTCACTTCCTGCCCGTCATGGAGCCACACCACCTCTGGAGGGGGGTCACCTGTAGACCAGAACCACTTCATCAACACACCTACAATCAGCCCTCATCACTACATCATCAACAGCATCAGGTGTGGTCCTGGTCCTGGTCCTGGTCCTGGTCCTGGTCCTGGTCCTGGTCCTGGTCCTGGTCCTGGTCCTCAATGGGTTCACATCAGAGATCAGGCAGCACTCTGTTAACGGAGACTCTTTGACTACATGGAGACTAAAGACACTAAAACGGGTCTGTAGACAGAAAAAATACCCACATCTGGATTAAAACCAGCGACGGCAGCAGCTGATGTTCAAATCACAGAACATCTGGTTTCATCTTCTGATACGGAACCTTCTGGAGGAAAGAGATTAACCCATTCATCTAATGAGTCCATTAGTTAGGTTAGATCTCATCACTTCTAAATATTATTATATATTATTAGACATTATTATATATTATTATGTATTATTAGACATTATATATTATTATGTATTATTAGACATTAATAGACATTATTATATGTTATTATATATTATTATGTATTATTAGACATTATATATTATTATATATTATTAGACATTATTATATATTATTAGACATTAATAGACATTATTATATATTATTATATATTATTATCTATTATTAGACATTGATAGACATTATTATATATTATTATATATTATTATCTATTATTAGACATTGATAGACATTATTATATATTATTAGACATTATATATTATTATATATTATTAGACATTATTATATATTATTAGACATTAATAGACATTATTATATATTATTATATATTATTATATATTATTAGACATTATATATTATTATATATTATTAGACATTATTATATATTATTAGACATTATTATATATTATTATATATTATTAGACATTATATATTATTATATATTATTATATATTATTATATATTATTAGACATTAATAGACATTATTATATATTATTAGACATTAATAGACATTGTTATATATTATTATATATTATTAGACATTATATATTATTATATATTATTAGACATTATATATTATTATATATTATTATATATTATTAGACATTATATATTATTATATATTATTAGACATTATTATATATTATTAGACATTATTATATATTATTATATATTATTAGACATTATATATTATTATATATTATTATATATTATTAGACATTATTATATATTATTAGACATTAATAGACATTATTATATATTATTATATATTATTAGACATTAATAGACATTGTTATATATTATTATATATTATTAGACATTATATATTATTATATATTATTATATATTATTAGACATTGTTATATATTATTATATATTATTAGACATTATTATATATTATTATATATTATTATGTATTATTAGTTTTATTAGTGTGGTTTGATATAGAGTGAGAGGACGGTTGGTGACAGCAGCTCTCAGGTAGCAGCAGACCTGATCCTCACTCAGCTTATATGGAGAAAAACCTCTGTGGAAAATCATTATGTAACACACACACACACACACACACACACACACACACACACACACACACACACGACCACATACACACTGAACACAGGAAATGAACGGACTCGTCCAGAGTGAATCTGTCCTCATCTCATCTCCAACATCTCCCTGGAGACCTGACAGGAAATACCACAGCACACACACACACACACACTGAACACACACACTGAACACTGAACACACACACACACACACGCACACTGAACACACACACACTGAACACACACTGAACATACACTGAACACTGAACACACACACACACACACGCACACTGAACACACACACACTGAACACACACTGAACACTGAACTCACACACACGCACACTGAACACACACTGAACACACACTGCACACATACACACACACACACACACACACACACACACTAAACACACACTGAACACACACGCGCAGCGTGGTCGTACCGCTCAGCTCCACCGTCATGGTCACTCTGCTGCCGTCCATCACCTTCAGGTCGGCGAGGCGGCGGACGAAGAGAGGAGCCTCACACACTCCTCTGACCTCTGTGACCTTTGACCTGCGACCCTGCAGTCCGCCTGCAACACACCAAGAAGAAGAAGAAGAAATACATCACACACCTGTTCAGTTAGAAGCTCCGATGAGGAAGTGAGGAGGTGAGGAGGTGAGGAGGTGAGGAGGTGAGGTGGTGAGGAGGTGAGGAGGTGAGGGGATGAGGAGGTGAGGAGGTGAGGTGGTGAGGAGGTGAGGTGGTGAGGAGGTGAGGAGGTGAGGTGGTGAGGAGGTGAAGAGGTGAGGTGGTGAGGAGGTGAGGAGGTGAGGTGGTGAGGAGGTGAGGAGGTGAGGGGATGAGGAGGTGAGGAGGTGAGGTGGTGAGGAGGTGAGGTGGTGAGGAGGTGAGGAGGTGAGGTGGTGAGGAGGTGAAGAGGTGAGGTGGTGAGGAGGTGAGGAGGTGAGGAGGTGAGGTGGTGAGGAGGTGAGGTGGTGAGGAGGTGAGGAGGTGAGGGGATGAGGGGATGAGGAGGTGAGGTGGTGAGGTGGTGAGGAGGTGAGGAGGTGAGGTGGTGAGGAGGTGAGGAGGTGAGGAGGTGAGGTGGTGAGGAGGTGAGGTGGTGAGGAGGTGAGGAGGTGAGGTGGTGAGGAGGTGAGGTGGTGAGGTGGTGAGGAGGTGAGGTGGTGAGGAGGTGAGGAGGTGAGGTGGTGAGGAGGTGAGGAGGTGAGGAGGTGAGGTGGTGAGGAGGTGAGGAGGTGAGGTGGTGAGGAGGTGAGGTGAGGTGGTGAGGTGGTGAGGTGGTGAGGAGGTGAGGAGGTGAGGAGGTGAGGAGGTGAGGTGGTGAGGAGGTGAGGAGGTGAGGTGGTGAGGAGGTGAGGTGAGGTGGTGAGGAGGTGAGGAGGTGAGGTGGTGAGGTGGTGAGGAGGTGAGGTGAGGTGGTGAGGAGGTGAGGAGGTGAGGTGGTGAGGTGGTGAGGAGGTGAGGTGGTGAGGAGGTGAGGAGGTGAGGTGGTGAGGTGGTGAGGTGGTGAGGTGGTGAGGTGGTGAGGAGGTGAGGAGGTGAGGTGGTGAGGTGGTGAGGAGGTGAGGTGAGGTGGTGAGGAGGTGAGGTGGTGAGGTGGTGAGGAGGTGAGGTGAGGTGGTGAGGAGGTGAGGAGGTGAGGTGGTGAGGTGGTGAGGAGGTGAGGAGGTGAGGTGGTGAGGTGGTGAGGAGGTGAGGTGGTGAGGAGGTGAGGAGGTGAGGAGGTGAGGTGGTGAGGAGGTGAGGTGAGGTGGTGAGGAGGTGAGGTGGTGAGGTGGTGAGGAGGTGAGGTGAGGTGGTGAGGAGGTGAGGTGGTGAGGTGGTGAGGAGGTGAGGTGGTGAGGAGGTGAGGTGAGGTGGTGAGGAGGTGAGGAGGTGAGGTGGTGAGGTGGTGAGGTGGTGAGGTGGTGAGGAGGTGAGGTGAGGTGGTGAGGAGGTGAGGTGGTGAGGTGGTGAGGTGGTGAGGAGGTGAGGTGGTGAGGTGGTGAGGAGGTGAGGTGAGGTGGTGAGGTGGTGAGGTGGTGAGGAGGTGAGGTGGTGAGGTGGTGAGGAGGTGAGGTGAGGAGGTGAGGAGGTGAGGTGAGGTGGTGAGGAGGTGAGGTGAGGTGGTGAGGAGGTGAGGTGGTGAGGTGGTGAGGTGGTGAGGTGGTGAGGTGAGGTGGTGAGGTGGTGAGGTGGTGAGGAGGTGAGGTGGTGAGGAGGTGAGGAGGTGAGGTGAGGTGGTGAGGAGGTGAGGTGGTGAGGTGGTGAGGTGGTGAGGAGGTGAGGTGGTGAGGTGGTGAGGTGGTGAGGAGGTGAGGTGGTGAGGAGGTGAGGAGGTGAGGTGGTGAGGTGGTGAGGAGGTGAGGTGAGGAGGTGAGGTGGTGAGGAGGTGAGGTGAGGTGGTGAGGAGGTGAGGAGGTGAGGTGGTGAGGTGGTGAGGAGGTGAGGTGGTGAGGAGGTGAGGAGGTGAGGTGGTGAGGTGGTGAGGAGGTGAGGTGAGGTGGTGAGGAGGTGAGGTGAGGAGGTGAGGTGGTGAGGTGGTGAGGAGGTGAGGTGAGGTGGTGAGGAGGTGAGGTGAGGAGGTGAGGTGAGGTGGTGAGGAGGTGAGGAGGTGAGGAGGTGAGGTGAGGAAGTGAGGAGGTGAGGTGAGGTGGTGAGGAGGTGAGGTGAGGTGGTGAGGAGGTGAGGTGAGGTGGTGAGGAGGTGAGGAGGTGAGGAGGTGAGGTGAGGTGGTGAGGAGGTGAGGTGAGGTGGTGAGGAGGTGAGGTGAGGTGGTGAGGAGGTGAGGAGGTGAGGAGGTGAGGTGAGGTGGTGAGGAGGTGAGGTGAGGTGGTGAGGAGGTGAGGTGAGGTGGTGAGGAGGTGAGGAGGTGAGGAGGTGAGGTGAGGTGGTGAGGAGGTGAGGTGAGGTGGTGAGGTGGTGAGGTGGTGAGGTGGTGAGGAGGTGAGGTGAGGTGGTGAGGAGGTGAGGTGAGGTGAGGTGGTGAGGTGGTGAGGTGGTGAGGAGGTGAGGTGGTGAGGTGGTGAGGAGGTGAGGTGGTGAGGAGGTGAGGTGGTGAGGTGGTGAGGAGGTGAGGTGAGGTGGTGAGGTGGTGAGGAGGTGAGGTGGTGAGGTGGTGAGGTGGTGAGGAGGTGAGGTGGTGAGGTGGTGAGGTGGTGAGGTGGTGAGGTGGTGAGGAGGTGAGGTGGTGAGGAGGTGAGGTGAGGTGGTGAGGTGGTGAGGAGGTGAGGTGGTGAGGTGGTGAGGTGGTGAGGTGGTGAGGTGGTGAGGAGGTGAGGTGGTGAGGAGGTGAGGTGAGGTGGTGAGGTGGTGAGGTGGTGAGGTGGTGAGGAGGTGAGGTGAGGTGGTGAGGAGGTGAGGTGGTGAGGAGGTGAGGTGAGGTGGTGAGGTGGTGAGGTGGTGAGGAGGTGAGGTGGTGAGGTGGTGAGGTGGTGAGGAGGTGAGGTGGTGAGGAGGTGAGGTGAGGTGGTGAGGTGGTGAGGTGGTGAGGTGGTGAGGAGGTGAGGAGGTGAGGAGGTGAGGTGAGGAGGTGAGGAGGTGAGGTGAGGTGGTGAGGAGGTGAGGTGGTGAGGTGGTGAGGAGGTGAGGTGAGGTGGTGAGGTGGTGAGGTGGTGAGGAGGTGAGGTGGTGAGGTGGTGAGGAGGTGAGGTGAGGTGGTGAGGTGGTGAGGAGGTGAGGTGAGGTGGTGAGGTGGTGAGGTGGTGAGGTGAGGTGGTGAGGAGGTGAGGTGGTGAGGTGGTGAGGAGGTGAGGTGAGGTGGTGAGGAGGTGAGGTGGTGAGGTGGTGAGGAGGTGAGGTGAGGTGGTGAGGTGGTGAGGAGGTGAGGTGAGGTGGTGAGGTGGTGAGGAGGTGAGGTGGTGAGGTGGTGAGGAGGTGAGGTGAGGTGGTGAGGTGGTGAGGAGGTGAGGTGAGGTGGTGAGGTGGTGAGGAGGTGAGGTGAGGTGGTGAGGTGGTGAGGAGGTGAGGTGGTGAGGTGGTGAGGAGGTGAGGTGGTGAGGAGGTGAGGTGGTGAGGTGGTGAGGAGGTGAGGTGGTGAGGAGGTGAGGTGGTGAGGTGGTGAGGAGGTGAGGAGGTGAGGTGAGGTGGTGAGGTGGTGAGGTGGTGAGGTGGTGAGGTGGTGAGGAGGTGAGGTGAGGTGGTGAGGTGGTGAGGAGGTGAGGTGAGGTGGTGAGGTGGTGAGGAGGTGAGGTGAGGTGGTGAGGTGGTGAGGAGGTGAGGAGGTGAGGTGGTGAGGTGGTGAGGTGGTGAGGTGGTGAGGTGGTGAGGAGGTGAGGTGGTGAGGTGGTGAGGTGGTGAGGAGGTGAGGTGGTGAGGTGGTGAGGAGGTGAGGTGAGGTGGTGAGGAGGTGAGGTGGTGAGGAGGTGAGGTGGTGAGGTGGTGAGGTGGTGAGGAGGTGAGGTGGTGAGGTGGTGAGGAGGTGAGGTGAGGTGGTGAGGAGGTGAGGTGGTGAGGAGGTGAGGTGGTGAGGTGGTGAGGTGGTGAGGAGGTGAGGTGGTGAGGAGGTGAGGTGAGGTGGTGAGG
>JAUPFX010000014.1:33011351-33013851 GCA_036937225.1 Sebastes paucispinis | reverse complement strand
ATCTAACGTAACATCAGCTAACGTAGCATTATCTAACATAACATTATCTAACGTAACATCAGCTAACGTAACATCATCTAACGTAACATTATCTAACGTAACATTATCTAACGTAATATTATCTAACGTAACATTAGCTAACGTAACATTATCTAACGTAATATTATCTAACGTAACATTAGCTAACGTAACATTATCTAACGTAGCATTATCTAACGTAACATTATCTAACGTAACATTATCTAACGTAACATTAGCTATGCTAACATTATCTAACGTAACATTATCTAACGTAACATTATCTAACGTAACATCATCTAACGTAACATTAGCTATGCTAACATTATCTAACGTAACATCATCTAACGTAACATCATCTAACGTAACATCATCTAACGTAACATCATCTAACGTAACATTATCTAACGTAACATCATCTAACGTAACATCATCTAACGTAACATTATCTAACGTAACATCATCTAACGTAACATTATCTAACGTAACATCATCTAACGTAACATTATCTAACGTAACATTATCTAACGTAACATCATCTAACGTAACATCATCTAACGTAACTTTAGCTAACGTAACATTATCTAACGTAACATTATCTAACGTAACATCATCTAACGTAACATCAGCTAACGTAGCATTATCTAACATAACATTATCTAACGTAACATCATCTAACGTAACATCATCTAACGTAACATTATCTAACGTAACATTATCTAACGTAACATTATCTAACGTAGCATTATCTAACGTAACATTATCTAACTTAGCATTATCTAACGTAACATTAGCTAACGTAACATTATCTAACGTAGCATTATCTAACGTAACATTATCTAACGTAACATTATCTAACTTAGCATTATCTAACGTAACATTATCTAACGTAACATTATCTAACGTAGCATTATCTAACGTAACATTATCTAACGTAACATTATCTAACGTAACATTATCTAACGTAACATTATCTAATGTAATATTAACTAACGTAACATTAGCTAACGTAACATTAGCTAACGTAACATCATCTAACGTAACATCAGCTAACGTAACATCAGCTAACGTAACATTAGCTAACGTAACATTATCTAAAGTAACATCATCTAACGTAACATCATCTAACGTAACATCATCTAACGTAACATCAGCTAACGTAACATCAGCTAACATAACATCATCTAACGTAACATTATGTAATGTAACATTATCTAACGTAACATCAGCTAACGTAACATCATCTAACGTAACATTATCTAACGTAACATTATCTAACGTAACATCATCTAACGTAACATTATCTAAAGTAACATCATCTAACGTAACATTATCTAACGTAACATCATCTAACGTAACATCATCTAACGTAACATCAGCTAACGTAACATTATCTAACGTAACATTATCTAACGTAACATTATCTAACGTAACATTATCTAACGTAACATCATCTAACGTAACATCATCTAACGTAACATTATCTAAAGTAACATCATCTAACGTAACATTATCTAACGTAACATTATCTAACGTAACATCATCTAACGTAACATTATCTAACGTAACATTATCTAACGTAACATCATCTAACGTAACATTATCTAAAGTAACATCATCTAACGTAACATTATCTAACGTAACATTATCTAACGTAACATCATCTAACGTAACATCATCTAACGTAACATTAGCTAACGTAACATTATCTAACGTAACATTAGCTAACGTAACATTATCTAACGTAACATCAGCTAACGTAACATCATCTAACGTAACATTATGTAATGTAACATTATCTAACGTAACATTATCTAACGTAACATTATCTAACGTAACATCATCTAACGTAACATTATCTAAAGTAACATCATCTAACGTAACATTATCTAACGTAACATTATCTAACGTAACATTATCTAACGTAACATTATCTAACGTAACATTATCTAAAGTAACATCATCTAACGTAACATTATCTAACGTAACATTATCTAACGTAACATCATCTAACGTAACATCATCTAACGTAACATCATCTAACGTAACATTATCTAACGTAACATCAGCTAACGTAACATTAGCTAACGTTAGCTCTGTGTACCTGCTGCTGCCTGAGCTGCTCGCTAGCTGCTGGACTGAACCGGTCTGAACTGGATCAGGACTCGACACTGACTGGACCTGCAGACAGACAGACAGACAGACAGACAGACAGGACGTTAAAGTCACAGTGAAACAGAAGTCATAGCATCTTTATTTTCAGTCACGTTACGCAATTGCTTCTAGTCAAATTATTATTAATAATAATAATGTGATATTAATATTATGAATAATTATAATGTGACCTGAGCGGCTGCAGTTCTCCTCTCAGCCACCAGAGGGAGCTGTACAGGAGGTCTGCTCCTCCAGGAGGACGATCCCTGAGACACGAAGCTCTGCTGCTCCTTCCGCCTGGGCCTGGGCTGCTCTGTCTGGGCACTGG